>CAUYQV010033480.1:0-34288 GCA_963574575.1 Galagoides demidoff | reverse complement strand
TATGGGAAGTTTAGCCTATACCAGGCTTTAGGGGACAGATATGGGAAGTCTAGGCTACACCAGGCGTTATGGGACAGATATGGGAAGTCTAGGCTACACCAGGCGTTATGGGACAGATATGGGAAGTCTAGGCTACACCAGGCGTTATGGGACAGATATGGGAAGTCTAGCCTACACTAGGCATTATGGGACAGATATGGGAAGTCTAGGCTACACCAGGCGTTATGGGACAGACATGGGAAGTCTAGGCTACACCAGGCGTTATGGGACAGATATGGGAAGTCTAGCCTACACCAGGCATTATGGGACAGATATGGGAAGTCTAGCCTATATCAGGCATTACGGGACAGATATGGGAAGTCTAGGCTACACCAGGTGTTACAGGAATATCTGCTTTCCCTGAAGAAAGAAACTAAAGTTTTCTTCCTTGAATATTCTGTACTTCACCCCTGTGCAACTCTGCCCCTTGTTTGCACAGGGAACCGCCCTGATACTATGCGCGGCTCTCTCTCTTTTGTAACTAACTGACCTCCTCTTGGGGAACCACTGCTCCCATATCCCATGTGCCCAGGTCTGCTCACAGGCCCCAGGGTTTCTGGGGCTCCCAGTTCCAGAGTTACACAAATTACTGTGTGCATACATTTTTCTATGGGGAGGATTCTTATTGAACCATCAATGGGTCTACCCTCTGATGTCAAGAACCTCTGATTTATTAACCTGACATGGAACTCTTCCAAGAAAGAGTTATTTTTTGAACTTTATTATTGAAAACTTTTCTTATCACCATCATATTTAGATATGTATCCACATGTATATTTCTAAACGTAAGTGTTGTATGTGAAACTTCCTTTAATTTAATATGATGTCATAACAGCCCTGATTACATTTCAACAGCCCCGTCGTTTTGAAGAGTTTTTCTTTTGGTTCCTAGCCCAGAATTTTCCTCCTCAGTCACTGGCCAGAGCGTCCTGAGTCCTCTTTAGGACACATTTAGACCACATGTTTTTGTGTTTCTGTATTGTCCAGGCTGAGCACAAAGTTTGGTAAACAGTATTTAATAAATAATAAAAGCTCACCTAACTGAGTATTAATAGTACACCACACACTAAGGTGTTTGTTGTTACAATCCTTATTTTATAGGTGAGAAAAATGAGGGCCTACGGGCAGACCAATGTTCAGAGAACTACATGCTCAATGTCAATCATCCTCTGTAAATTCTGCTGAATGAATGAAGTAAATGAATGGATGCTGACTGAGATGACAGGTGATGAGGGCTATTCACACTTTATAATATGCAGGTATAGAAACCAGGTATCAGCATGGGAGAGGGAGGCTGCACCAGAAGCTCAGGTTACTCGGCTGCCTTTTAAGTGTGATTTTCCTTATACTTTGCTAACTTTGTTTGAGATAGTCTTTGTTCCTTATTAGAAATGAAAGTGAAATCCTGTATACCAGCGATTTTCAACCAATATGCAGTGAGAAGATCACAGGTCTGCTATGAAAATTTTTAAAGATTATTAATCAAATTATTTTCAAAAGAAGTTCAAAGCACAGTAAGCGTATTCTTTTTTTTAGCCTCTTTTTGATCAACATAATTTAAGTGTCTGAGGAAGTTTAACTATAAGTTCAAGTGTGGCATGAGATAAAAAAGGTTGAAAAACTCTGCTGTCTACCAGAGTCAGCTCATTTCACCTTCCCAGATTCCAGGACTCCTGTGAATGATAATTGTGCTCATGAGCAGATCAGATTTCACACTGACAGGGACTAAGGAAAGTAAAATCTTTCCTCTTTTGCCCTTCTTCCCTCGTTGGGGGGGGGTGTCTCAAACTTAAATGCCTACGGGACTAGTCAGTAATAGCAGTGCCGAGTAGGCCGGGTGGGAACCGGGGCAGCCAGGTGGGGCGGCCATCTGACCACACGGTTACCTCTTGAGAATGTGGGCCCAGGCTGATTAGATCTTCAGAATTTTAAGAGAAGCCAGAAACATAGATTTTATATGAAATCTTCTGAGTTTTACATGTTGACAACTCATTCAAGTATTCTTAAAACCCAGTTCAGGATAAATAAAACACAATTATTTATGGGTGGGTGGGCGGGCCTGTGGGTTTGCAAACTCGCTTCCTTTAGGGAAAACCCGGAGCCAGGTTCTGGTCAATCCAGCAGATTAAGGGCCTGGAGGGGAGGTGAAATTAGCATTTTCAGTTTTCCTGCTTGTTAGCTTTTTTGGTAAAAAGTTTCGTGCAGTAAGTGGTGGAAAAAGAAGGTAAAATTGTTTTTAGACTATCTGTGGATTTGAGCTGTGCTATCCATGGAGCCAAATGGAAAGTCAGGAGCAAGTGGTTACAGTTAAATGTGACTTCCTCCCTGAACTCACTGTCAAGTTCTCTGCTGCTCAAAGAGTTGGCTGGTGAGCACTGACATACGACCTTGGCCTTCTTCAAGCTCAGCACTCTGCTGAACTTGCAGAAAAATCCACAACCCGCCACATGTCTTCTCACACCAACGTTTGTCTGAGGGGCCGCCTATCAGCCCCCAGCAGTGAACAATCACCACTTCCAAGGCGTCTCCGGATAGTCACTGGCCAGTGAGAAAAAAAGCTTCTCAGAAGAATGGAACCTCTCCTGAGAGGGAAACACTACTTCCCCTTTTATTCAAGCAAAGCTGTGCTAAGTGCTGACCAAACCTTTACCCAGTCAGGCATCCGCTATCCCGGCACACGAGCGTCCTGAGTTCTTGGCCTGTGTCTTGGACTGTGAACCTCTGAGGTTTTGATGGAGGAGGGCACGCAAAAGCTTAACGTAGCAAGACAAGACGTTCAAGAATTTGTTCCCACTCCACAGCTAAGCACTGTGTTTGGAGAAAACTTCCTTGAGCCTTACTTTGTTTAAATACATTAGAGAAATGGAAGCAGAATGTTCATGTACTCTGCAAGGATTCGGGAAACACCAAACAGTTCTCTCGAACTGAAGGTGTTACGCATCTGTTTAGTTTGGAGGGAAATTTATGCTCATGCATGAATGATATTTCCTCCCAGCACACCAGCAAACTGAGAATTGTCCAACCTCTGTTTTCTTTAAACAACAACAAAAGACAATATCATTATCAGATCGCCAAGCCAACGGTGACAGACTGTACGAGATGCTGTGTTTGGGGTGAAATTTAGTTCTTCGCAGGCTTTCAGGAAGGCTCTCTTTAATTTTACAGGAAGAATACACCACTGGACTACTATGGTATTTAGAATCCTTACACTGGGCTATTCCTCAAGTTTTCTTTGGAAAGTATCTCAGGCTGCTTCTGAACAGCACTTTCTGCTTTTGTTAGCGCCTTCCTTTCCTTTTACATTAACTTGATAGATTGTGCCTGAATTTCGGGTGACCTCAGATTCTTCCACACCCAGCTTCAGTGTCGGGAAGACAACCCGAAGACCATGAAACTCAGTTTCTCTGTGCAAGCATTTTGCATCTTCCCTTCATGCACATCTAATTCAGTCACCATGGAGCTGCAGCAGTGGTGACTGAATTAGCTCTCCCACCTCCTCAGCTTCTCTGGCTCCCTCCCATCGCGTCCATGGGGACCCTCCCTGACCTCTTCCCATGGGCACAGCCCCTGTCTCTTCCGGCTCCCATTATCCCCATGCCATGGCTAAGCCCTAAACTGGATGGATGGCAGTGAATGGCTCCATCTTGAGGGTAGGGGTGGGGAAGGAACTTCAGGGGGGATGGTGGTTCTGCTCAGACCCACCCTTGGGCCACAGGAAGACCGACCTGGGAGACAGGCTGTCCCATCAGTCCCGGAGAGGAAGCTGGCCTGCTTTGCAGCTCTTCTCTGGGTGGTCTGGACCCCACCTACCCAGAGGTTCTGACCTATTTCAGAGTTCCCCAGATAATTGTTCTTTGATCAACAGGAGTGCCACAGCAGCAAGGTGTAGTGGGACAAGCAAGGGTCCCTACATCAGAAGACCGGGTTCCAACCTTGGGCCACCAAAGGCTGGCCGTGACCCTCAGGGCATGTCAGCTCTTTACTCCAGATTCTCTCCTCTGTAACACAGGCTGAATACACCTTCACAGAACTGCTCTTAGCATTGGTTAAGTCAGGTGGGAGGAATAAAACACAGTTCTTGGCACATAAAGGAACTCCAAGATGGGGCGTGAAGTTCTGAATGGTTTTTTCAGATGGCTGATAGGGCTGGGTGACACCCAGGATCTGTGGGGTCTGTCTCCTACAAGGTCCCTATTAGGGGGATTCCTCTGATGATGGGCAAAATGGCCCAGCGGGCTGAGCATAGTGGGGACCTCACAGCCAATCCTGACACAGGAGCACAGCCAGGTCCCAACATCTTATGCTGAATTCATTTCTGGAAATGGAGGAGAGGGGCTTGTGGAAGTGGCGTGGAGTCAGCCATCCACTCCTTCAGGGTGCTTCCATCTTCCCTCTGCAGGAAAAGCACTGGATTGAGGTCCACGTGGAGGCCAACACAGCCAGGTGGCACAGACTCTGCTCCAACAGCCCCCCAAGCCCCACAACGGAGTTGGCTTTGGCTTCATGAGAATGCTGCTTGTTTGCCAATTACCGAGGGGTCAGATGATCCCTCTGAAAAGTCAGCTTCAGGAGGGAACAGAAGAGGCAGGTCAGTGAGCCGGCAGTGCCATGGCGCCTCCGTCCCTATCTAGGGACAGGAACCAGCCCTCTGTCCAGGACCAGGCTTTCCTGTGACTTTGTCACTTCCTCAGTATAAGATCATGTATCAGAACAGCCCTGGAGCAGCTCAGGACCCTGACTTAGGGCAGGACCTATGGCAGGGCCTGACCTCTCTCCTTTGGGTATCAGCAAAGGCTACCGGAAGTGTCAGTGGGCTCAGAATGCAGACCTCCTGGGGCGCCAACTTTGGACTCAGAGGCCCCAAATCCACCCTCACCGCCAGCTCAAGATTTACTAAACTGGGTCAGTCCACATAGGCTCACGGGGCTGAGGACCAGATCCTCAGCTCACTTCCAACCGTGCCCCTCCCGTGTCCTTGACACTTCACGGGAGGCAAATCTGAAGGAGAGCAGGATGCAAAGGATTCTCTCGGGAAAGGCGCAAATCACAAGGCCTTGGACACCCACATTCCTCCATCTTTTTCTTATCTTTTCTCGTATCTCCAGCTTCCTTAACCTTTTTCATATTTAGCATTGGCCATTTTCCCTCCATTCCAACATTGAGAAATTAACTGAAGGATGCAGAAGCCGCTACGATACGACTAAGAGAGAGCTGCTCCCAGGCAGCTTGTCGCACGGTGAAAGCTGCTGGGACTCAGCTGGCTCGGCAGGACGGAGGAGACATCCCGAGAAGCTAAAGTGGGTTGGGAGGGAACACAAGGGCGGGATCTCTCAGGGTGGGCGATGCTACTGGCCTTCTGAGTCATTGTCCCTCCCTGAGAAGGCAGCGTGCCGCCCTGCAGGAGGACGGTGGCTCTGGGACCAGGCAGGTAGACTGAGGAAAACTGGTGATCCTGTCTATTCAGAAAGAAAATCAAGGGAAAGCAAACCAGAGTAAAGGGAGATGGAAAGCACAGAGGACAGGACCCCTTCTGTGCCAGGAGAGCCAGGCAGGGCAGGCCCAGCTGGGGGGCGGCACATGGATAAAGTCCGGCAGGCAGAGCCCCCAGGGCGGGGTGAGGGCCAGGGACCAGCCAGGAAACCACTGCCACGCCAGAAAGAGCAGCAGACAGAGGAGAGTGTGGGCTGCCCGAGTGGGGCCCTGACAGCCAGCAGTGTGTCCTAGGCATTCTTGGGTCACGGGGCCCTTTTAGCATCTGAGGAGGACAACAGAGCCACTCTCCAGGAAGATGCACCCATGCTCACCTAATCGGCCTCTCACTTCTGGGGCTTCACAGGTCCCCCAGAGCCAAGCCACAGACTCAAGGTTCTGAACCCAGAGGATGCTCCTTTGGCTTGAGAGAAAAGAGTATTAACAGGAGATGCTTGGAGGACTGTTTAATCCTTTAAACCTCTGGCCAACTAAGTGCAATAATATGAGGCCTGGCCTGAAACTGGTCTGAATAATACATAATTTGCTGCAAAGATTAGTGAGGCACTCAAGCTGACAGTGTGTGCCTGACTCCAGTGGAAAGGCGGGGCTGAGGGCTGGGCAGCCCTGGAAAAAAGGGGGAATAAAGAAAATTGAGAAGCCAAAGGTGGGGGTGTTTGGTGAGGAAACTGTCCCCCTATTCGCTCTCCGATTGTCATGGGAGAAAGTTAACTCAGGAAAATGGTGTATGGCCCCAGGTGAGGGGGCCTTACTTCCAGGGACCATTGGCTTTTGTAATATAAATTTCTCACTAAGTTAAGGCACACGGTATTTTCACAAAAAACAACAAGAAAATAATATATATATTTTTGTGACAATAACAATGAACCTATACTTACATTGACTGAAATGATGCCTTTTAAAAAAAGGCATTGTTACTTTTCACATAGCAATTTAATTAAACTGCAACTTCATTTTTGAAAAGATGCTTCTTGGGATGTCTGGGAGGGAGAAAATAATAACTCTGTGTGCTATTAGTGAATTGTAGTTTTTGATTCTTAGATACATTTTTGCTAGGAAGAGAACTTGATGGTGGGAGCATTTCGTGCATGACTCAATTTGGTCCCCAGGTATAGAACCAGCAAGGAACACGGTGGGGTAGATTGATCATCCAAGGAAACTCTCCTTCTTACAAAAGAGAAATAGTTTAAATCATTAGCAGAACATGCCCTGTGTGTGAGTCCATTGTAAGCATATCCAATCGTACTAGAATTTGTAGGAATAAGCTCATTGTCAAATGATCCCCAAGGATATGTACAGCTCAGTGTAACACATGCGGAGTGAAGAGCACAGAATTAGGAGTCAGAAGACCTGCGGTCTGTAGCAGGCTTGACACGGGACGCATATGACCTCACGCAAATTATTAAATGTTTCAGACAGAGCTCAAGTATCTTAAGCTCAAGTGTCTTATCTATGAGACTAAAAACGCCTGCTACCTGGCTACCTCACAATTAGCATCAAACACGACCGGCCAATGAAATATCAGAAATTAAAGCATTTACAATCTCTAAAGTATCATATTAAATATGCCATTATCATACACAGGCCAAGAATTTTTCTGAAACCTAAGTATTTTTTTGAATGTCTAATTTGGATAAAGCATTGCTTTAGATAGTACATATGAATAAATCTTTCAAAGGTCTTTGTTTATCATTTTAAAAATCAAACTCATATTATGAAGATTTTAAACAATATTTCAAACTGGATGGATTACATAGAAACAAATAGGAAAACTTTCGATAGGTCAGAGTAAATGAAAGAATGCGTAAAAAGTTGTAAATAAGCACAATGCAATTGATGCCCAAGAACCAACACTGGGGAGCCTGTCTAGAACACTGGTGGGTAAATTTGAACTGAATCATGCAATGCTTTCCCCCCCCCTTTTTAATCTCAAAATGACTGCTGGCCTCTGTGGGCTTGCCTGTGTTCAGGAGAGGGTTCTCTTTAACTAACAAGTGAGCTTCGCATCTAGTAGAAGATGGTATGAAGATGAGTCCCCCTGGGCTTTAAGAAAGTGATGATAAAAGGGAAAAGTCATCAGCGAGAAGCAAGTGAGGGAGGAACATCAGGGAAAGAAGAAATAATTCAACCAATTCCTAGAGGTCTGGAAGAAGACTACAAATAAAGTAGTTTATGATGGTGTCAGCGAGGCTAGGCTATGGTGCCAATTATTGGGTCAAACACTAGTTTACATGGTGCTGTAAAGGTATCTGTGGATGGGACTAATATTTTTAATCAGCTGACCTTAAGTCAGATTACCCTTCGTCATGTTGGGTGGGCCTCATCCAATCAGTTGAAGGCCCTAAGAGCAAAAACTGAGGTTTCTTGAAGAAGAAAATGAGCAAAAAGTTGTAGTCCAACAAGATGAGTATTCCCTGGAGATATGCCGTACAACCACTGTTGCCACCGTCAACACTAAAGTATACATAAAAATATGATAAGAGGGTAGATCTCATCTTGTATTCTGGCCAAAAAAAAAAAGTTATGATAGGGCAGTGCCTGGCTCAAAGGAGTAGGGTGCCAGCCCCATATACTGGAGGTGGTAGGTTGAAACCCAGCCCCAGACAAAAACTGCAAAAGAAAAAAAAAAGCTATGATATGGAGACCCTGCCTGAGTTTCCAGCCTGCTGTCCTGTGATGTGGATTTGGGACTCAGGACTGTAGCATCGACTCTTCCCTGACTGTTTGGGGTGTCTGCCCACCCTACAGAGTTTGGACTTCCCAGCCCCCACAACTAGGAGCTAATTACTTAAAACAAATGTCTCCCGCTGTCTCTCTCCCCCTTCTATTCTCTGTGGAGGATGCTGACTGGTACGGGGGAGAACATTAGAGCTTAGAATGTGCGGGAGAAAATTCTGGGAAAGTGTGAGGGAGGCTGATGCAGCAGCGACTGGGCCTCGGAATCCAGGAAGAGCAGCGAGGTGCAGCTCGCCTGGGGCACGCTGGGCCTGTGAGCACCTCTCCTTCTCCTCCCTCCTCCCTCTCAGGTCCAGGCCGTTGTGCTAGAAACCCATGATTTTCCTTAAGAGCAAAATATCAGAGGACCCTTTATCTATAACGAAATTGAAAAGCTGCCCAGAAATTGTACTCTAGGCAAGACATTAACATTATGGGAAGCCAGGAGAGGCATATATAGAAACTCCAAATTCTTTTTGTAACTTGTCTCTCAGTCTAAAATTAGTTCAAAATGAAAAGCAAAAACAAAACAAAACAAAAAAACTGGAAAGAACTAGGAGGGCCAGATTTCATGTCTACTCTTGAGTCAAGCACCCTCCTCAGCAACAAACTCCATCCCATTCTCAGTGCTGATCTTTGAGGAAACTGCCAGGAGACAAGCCCCACAGCCCCGGCATCAAGGTTCCATGCAGACTTCCTACTCACGGGCAGCAATAACAGGAAATCAGATCTACAGAACATCAGCCAGGGAAACCCACACCATCTATTAAGAAAAACAGGACTCAGATCATGGTTCCTAAATACAGATGGATCACCACCATTCACCACTCATGTTTAAAAACAAAAAAGAAGCATCAAGTAATTAAATCTAACACCTGATACCCGGAGAAACAGACAATTTGGAAAACCTACAAGAAGTTTAAAGAGGACTCATGCTCTGTTTCCACAAGGATTATTAGTATTTTCATCTAACAGATGAGAGAGTCGAGATAAACGATATAAGTTGATGGGACAAGAAATCGAGATTTAAAACTATTATCTTAAAGTACAAAGATTATCAGTAACAAAAATTAAAAGAATAAGTAACAATTTAGGAAGGGAGAGGGTGATGAACAAATAATCAAAAAGGCAACAGTGTAAGCTCATTATTATTATTATTATTATTATTATTGCTATTACTACATCAAGCAAGCAACCACCTGGGCATCTATTACTGAGGGCTTTGGCTTTTCATCGTAAGCATTTTGGTGCTATTCTATTTCTTAACCTAGGCATGTAAGTTTTTCACAAAAAAGTTAAAAGGGGCAAAAAGAAAAAAGTTTCCTCAAAAATATTCTCTCAGAGATGAAAGAGGAAATTTTTAAGTGTAGGTCATCACCAACACACGTCACCAGAGGAAAAAAGTCTATAATAAGGGGACTAAAGGGGATGAGATTCAAATGCAGATTTAGAGACTCAAGTAATAAGACCATTTGGAAATTTCCACAGCCACCTGTTCGTCAGAAAGCCAAGGAACCTTTTTATTTTTTATTTTTTTATTTTTTATTTTTTTGGAACCTTTTTAAAGAAGAAAATTTACCAAAAAAATTGTTCCCCCTCTCCCTGCCCCAGGTGCTGGGATCTTGTCACTGTAGGTCTAAGTGCCCAGCACAGAGCAGAACTTCACAAGCTGGGTGCAGACTCATCTACACATCTTCCCCTGTCTAGGGAATGAGGTTGGTTGAGTGTCTAGCACCACTGTCATCTAGCAGCCCACAAACTGACACATGTAGAGGAAGGGACTGTTTACTATGTGTATATGTTAATTGCATATATGGATACCTTAATACTTAAAGCACGTCAATCACAGTGGCTCATACCTATAACCCTAGTCCTTTGGGAGGATGATCCAAGTGGATTGCTTTAGCTCAGGAGTTCGAGACCAGCCTGAGCAAGAATGAGACCCCATCTCTACTAAAAATAGGAAAACTGGCTTGGTACCTGTGGCTCAATCGGCTAAGGCGCCAGCCACGTACACCTAAGGTGGTGGGTTCGAATCCCCAGCCTGGGCCAGCCAAACAACAATGATGGCTGCAACCAAAAAATGGCCGGGCATTGTGGCGGGTGCCTGTGGTCCCAGCTACTTGGGAGGCGGAGGCAGGAAACTCGCTTGAGTCCAGGAGTTGGAGGTTGCTATGAGCTGTGATGCCATGGCACTCTACCCAGGGGGATAGCTTGAGGCTCCGTCTCAAAAAAAATAAAATAAAATAAAAATAGGAAAACTAGCTCAGTGTGGTGGCAGGTTCCTACAGTTCCAGCTACTCTGGAGGCTGAGGCAAGAGGATTGCTCAAGCCCAGTTTGAGGTTGCTGTTGGCTATGATGCCATAGCACTCTAGTGAGAGCAAAAGTGAGGCTCTGTCTGAAAAAATTAAAAAGCATACCAATTACAACTAGGAACAGCTTCCTACTATATGGTGCTCTGATGTGTGGTGTTTTTTTTTTGCAATAATGCCAACCTGCCTTTATCAAGAATGAAATCTCGTGGATGACAGCTTCTCTATTATTACCTCGTCTTCTCATTATCACTGTATTCTTTTCCTTGGCAAATGGATTCTTTGGCCTAATAAAATGTCTGATTTTGTCCACATAGGCCTAGCAAGGAAGAGTCCTCAGAGATATTTCCATTTATTTGCTGCTTTTCTGAATTGATCTATAACTCCGCCAACTGGATCGTCTTCAGGCCACGTGGAATAAACAAAGTTGAACGATTCACTTGGGCTGCAAACACTAGCAGTTCTGGGAAAACAATTTACCAGACGATAAAGCGAAAGGCATCTTGTGTGCTTAGTTAATGCCAAGTGAACAGTTGCCCCAGGGTATTCGGTACAATCAAAATCTGTGATTATTCCCCCTCTGCCCAGCTTCTTCTTGCTCTCACATTCTGATAGCTCAGCTCTAAAAAGTCCACCTGCAGTAGATCTGTGGCTGCAAACAAAATAAACCTCTTGCTTGCGATGCCACCGGATATCATATTCATTGGTCTCTTTACCACCCTGTCCAAACCAGTGTTCATAAGAAGAGCATCATATCAGCCCCAAACACAAGCACTTTCCTAATGATGCTGCAAGCCCCTTCCAGGGCGCCTCCAAGGAGACAAGCTTGGGGAAGGGGAATTTGTAACGCAGTGACTGACAGGCAGGTGTGCAAATGGACATTCCCCTGAAGCAAAATCAGCCAGAAAATAATCACTTTCCACCTGCTTTCTCATCTCATTTCTTATTCTGTTAAAGTGGAATTGTGAGTAAAATACAAAAGCTCCACTGACCTTTGTGCCTGTGGCTGAATATTGTCCTCAGCCAGGATTATTCAGCTAATTCCTATTTAAGTGTTATACATTACCCGTTCCTGGAGATTGCTGGTGGGAGCTCCAGGCCAGGGTGCTGTTATGATTACCATAGGACTCTGAAGGTTGCAAAAATACACCAGACACCTGCAGGTCACTGATTGTTTTCTGCCTGTTGTTGACACCCACTTGATTCTAAAGCAGACCACCGTCACCTGCAATAGGCCGTAGGAAGGTGAAGCCTCCAACCCAAATAATCTTTGCACTGATTTCTCTGTTTAGCAAAAAAGCAGACAGCAACAATAGCCAGACAGCACACAGAAAAATCCATCCTTAGGGCTAAAGTTTTCAAGGCCAGGTGTAGAGGCCAACTCTATACAAAATCTAGATGATAAGAAGCCTTAACAAGCAAAGTATCTCCAGTCGTCAGAGTCTGAAAACATTCAACTGAGGAGCTAAAAAAAAATCAGTTATTGGGCAATTGAAAATTTGAATACAACTTAGTAATATCACCTTCTAAAAGTTGTGCCCATCTTTAGGTTTCCAAAAGGCAACATTATCTATCAAATGCCATCAACACCCAACACGGGAGACTGCCGGGAGGGCCTAGGAAATCACTATGGGGCTCAGTAGATTTTCTGAGCTTATCTGTAAAGCTGCTCTAATCTCCCTGCAATATCAGGGCAGAGTTTTGCCAAACAGCCAAACGATCACTTTAATCATTTTCAGGCTGGAAAAAATGTTCTATATATAAATAAAAAAGTACACCCACCAAGATGAGTTTATTCCACTCCTCTCAAGGCACAACAACCCAATCAATATCTTTAAGTGACTTTCAATCTACTTGAAACATGTAATCCTATCGAAATGATCTAAAACGGTGTAGACTTAACCTTAATCCTAGACCTTTAAATTTTTGTGAATATTATAAGAATGCAAAATAGTTCAGCTACTTTGGAAATATTTTGGCAGCTTCTTACGAGAGTTAAATATACACTTGTCATCCTACCCAATAATATCGTGCTTAGATATTTAGGTTAAAAAAATGAAAATATGTGTTTACACACAAAAATGATATGTGAATGTTTATCATGGCTTTCTTCATAATGAGCAGTATCTGGAAATAACCCAATTGTCCTGCAGCTGGTGAATGGATAATCTACACGTCCACACAATGGAATACTACTCAGCAAAAAAAAGAACTACTGGCACACCACATAGGCGGATCCCTAATACATGCTATGTGAAGAAATCCAGACTCAAAAGGCTCACATGATTCCATTTATATATGACATCCTGGAAAAAGCAAAACTATGGGGTCAGAGGACAAGTCAACAGTGGCCAGGGGCTGGGGAGGGAGAAAGAGTTGACTATAAAAGGAAATGTGAGAATTTGGGGGTGGTGGTGATGCCACTGTTCTGTGTCTTGATTATAGTGGTAGTTATACAAATGTAGGCACCTGTCAATGCAGAGTACTGTACAAAAGGGCAAACATTATAGTTATGAAGATATTACCTCAATAACAAAATCTCAGGGCAAAATGTCCACTGTAAGAAAAGCAGACATAAACTTCAAAACAACTGATTGACTAATTAACCTATCTCACGGCCTGGAGCTAGGTCTGGTCACACTATAAACCCAGACACCCTGTTACTCTTGGACACACAGTTTAAATAAATCCCTAATACGTAAATCAATAGAGCCAACACACCAGCATGCAACTGGCTTTTTTTAAGCCTGCTCTTCATGAGAGCGTCTGACATTCTGACATTAAGGTGCTGGCTGTTTACTTTGCAGGCTTCTGCGTATGCTCCTATCCTGCTTTGCCCAGATTTTGGAATGCCTCAGTGCCCCTGCTTTCTTACTCTCTAGAGTCAAAATATTATTTCAGATTGGGAATTTGAGCTTTCCCTGTGTTTGTGTCTTCTATGATGAAATAAATCAATCTTTATTATTGTAACTGGATGTAACACAGAGAAAAGGGACTTCCTTAATCCAGTGATATTCTCATAGATTACTTGTTCAGAATCATTTCTGGCAGAAAAATATCCATGTCCTAGACTTTCAAAGATTTTTACTTAACTTTCCATTGGACACAAGGACCACAATACACTGTCTCCATTTTGAAAGGCTATGACTTGATGCCAGGCTTTATTTTCCCCTATCCTTCTGCCAATAATAAAAACAAAAAACTGGCCAATCATTTACTGAGAACCTATTATACAGAAATAAATGCAAAGGGCAAATGGAATGAGACTCTCAAGCCCAGCCCTTCAGGAGTGTCCGAGCTACCTCCAAGGGAAGGCATCGTGTGATGTATTATAAACGGAGGCATAAATACACTGCTAAGGCAGCAAGAGCCAGAGGAAACTGGAACACTCTGGGAAGGTGGAATTTAAGACGGGTCCTTGAAGGAGAAATAAAATAAGACTCCAGACATTCCAGGCTTAGGGACGGCTTTGCATACTTTTGAGTGCAGATTTGTTTAATTCGGTTATCAACAGTTATATCCTGGGGCCCAAAAGCCAGGGGTATTTTTTAAAGTTTTTAGAATGATAGTGTCTTAAGGCTTCGGGCCTCTCCGTTTCCCGTGAGTCCCCAAGCACCCTAAAGTTACGGGGGAGAGAGAGGCAGTGAGGAGGGGATAATAAGTAGCTCTGAGTGCTGCAGCGTGGTCAGGGTGCTTGGAGAACAGAACCAGTCAGTGGATTTGGCAGTTGAGAAATCATTACAGCAGCTTTGATAGTAAAAAAAAATCTTAGCTGATAGCTGGCAAGAGATCCTGATGCAAATGGGCTGGTGAGTCACTCACACTTGCTGCAGGGTGACACAGTTAAGTCACCCTTGCTCTCCATTAAGGCATTTCAGCAGGGACCTTGGTTTAAGCTCATTGTATAGGGTTATGAAGAGTTGAATGCAAGAAAAAAAAAAAAAAAGGAAAGGGAGAAGAGGCACACTGGTGGAGGGCTGTAAGAGGGTTGGAGCACTTCCTTGGGGTCAGGATCTTTAATCTTCTTGGGGAGTGATATTGGCAAAAAGCACGGATAATGACGCCAGGAGAATCTTCACGGTAGTGTACCATCACCAGTAAAAGTACCAGAAAGCATTGCAATGTTCATCCACAGGGAACAGCTTAAATGAATAACTGATTATTTATACAATGGGATACAACAGAACCAGGAAGAAAAAAAAAAGTGTGAAGAGATAGGAAGCTTTCTAAGATAAATTATTTAAATTATTAAAAAATCAGGGTGCAGAAGAGTATCTGTGTAACACGGTCTCATTTATATTTGCATATGCATACAAATATCTAGAAGAATGTATAAGAATTGTTAACATTGCTTATATGTGGGGAGTGAAAAGTGAGAAAAGAGAAAATTCTACTTTTCAATTTATACCCTTCTATAACTGTGTATTTTAAACTACTGTGCAGAAGATAATGATGATCATCACATTAAGTAAAGAGAATCTTTTTAGGACTTCCCAGGGCTGACATGAAATTTGGGATGAGGACCAGTGGCTACTGTTGTAACAGGGCCAAAAGGTGCTAGAAGTTAACTTAAGAACTATTTTTTTTTTAATTGTTTGGGATTCATTGAGGGTACAAAGAATTAGGTTACACTGATTGCATTTGTTAAAGTCCCTTCATAACCGTGTCTTGTCTCCAAGAGGTGTGCCATACACCATGACCCCCAGTCCCCCTCTCTCCTCCCCTCTCCCCACTTGCTCATTCCCCAACTTCTGCCCCTTGTATTAGCTCATCTACTGCTTTCATGTTAGAATACATTGGATTCTTGCTTCCTCATTCTTGTGATGCTTTACTAAGAAGAATGTGTTCCACCTCCACCCAGGTTAATGCAAAAGATGCAAAGTCTCCATCTTTTTAAATGGCTGAATAGTATTCCATGGTATACACATACCACAGCTTGTTAATCCACTCCTGGGTTGGTAGACATTTAGGCTGTTTCCACATTTTGGAAATTGTAAATTGAGCTGTGATAAACAGTCCAGTGCAAATGTCCTTATGATAAAAGTATTTTTTTTCTTCTGGATAGATGCCTAGTAATAGGACTGCAGGGTCAAATGTAAGGTCTAGTTTGGGTTCTTTGAGGATTCTCCATACTTCCTTCCAAAAAGGGTGTATTAGTTTGCAGCCCCACCAGCAGTGTAAAAGTGTTCCCTTCTCTCCACATCCACACCAGCATCTGCAGCTTTGAGACTCTGTGAGGTGGGCCATTCGCACTGGCATTAGGTGATATGTCAGGGTAGTTTTGATTTGCATTTCTCTTATGATTAGGGATGATGAGCATTTTTTCATGTTTGTTAGCTATTTGTCTGTCTTCTTTAGAGAGGGTTCTATTCATCTCTCTTGCCCAGTGATATATGGGATTGTTGGGTCTTATTTATTTATTTATTTGAGACAGAGTCTCAAGCTGTTGCCCTGGGTAGAGGGCTGTGGCGTCACAACTCACACCAACCTTCAACTCTTGGGCTTACACAATTCTCTCGCCTCAGCCTTCCAAGAAGCTGGGACTACAGGAGCCTGCCAGAGTGCCCAGCTAGCTATTCTTTGGTTGCAGTTTTCATTGTTGTTTGGCAGGCCCAGGCTGGATTTGAACCTGCCAGCCCTGGTGTATGTGGCTGGCGCCCCAGCTGCTTGAACTGCAGGCACCAAGCCTGTTTGGTCTTCTTTTTATTGATTAATTTGAGTTCTCTATAGATCCTAGTTATCAAGTTTTTGTCTGGCTCATAATATGCAAGTATCTTTCCCCATTCTGAAGGTTGTCTATTTGCTTTGGTTGTTGTTTCCTTAGCTGTACAGAAGCTTTTCAGTTTAATTAAGTCCCATTTGTTTATTTTTGTTGTTGCAATTGCCACAGAAGTCTTCTTTATAAAATCTTTCCCCAGGCCAATATGTTCTAGTGTTTTACTCACACTTCTTCAAGGATTTTAATTGTTTTATGCCTTAGATTTAAATCTTTTGTACATCTTGAATCAATTTTTGTAAGTGGTGAGAGGTGCAGGTCCAGGTTCAGTCTTTTACATGTGGTTATCCAGTTCTCCCAACACCAGTTATTGAATAGGGATTCTTTTCCCCAGTGTATGTTCTTGTTTGGTTTATCAAAGATCAGGTGGCGATTAAGAAGTTAGTTTCATCTCATAGTTTTCTATTTGATTCCAAATGTTAATGTCTCTATTTTTGTGCCAATACCATGCTGTTTTGATTACTATGGCTTTATAGTATAGCCAAAGCTCTGGTAGAGTGATATCCCTGGCTTTGTTTTTATTACTAAGAATTGCCTTGGCTATACAGGGTTTCTTCTGGTTCCATACAAAACAAAGAATTAATTTTTCCAAATCTCAAAAGTATGATGATGGTATTTTAATGGGGATTATATTGAATATGTAGATTGCTTTGGGTAGTATAGACATTTACACAATTTTGATTCTTCCTAGCCATGAGCATGGTATGTTCTTCCGTTTGTTAATATTTTCTGCTATTTCTTTTCTTAGGGTTTTGTAATTTTCTTTATAGAGAGGGTTCTATTCTTAGCTCTGGGATGGTGTGTTCTGTATTTGTCTATTAATCCCATTTGTTCTTTCACCTTTTTTGTTATGTATATTCCTAAGTATTTCAACATTTTTAAATCTACTGCAAAGGGAGTTGTGTTCTTCATTAGCTTCTCATCTTGACTGTTACTGGTATATACATATTTGCCAAATTGGCTACTGATTTGTGGACATTGGTTTTATATCCTGAGACACTGCTGTATTTTTTGATCTCTTCCAGGAGTCTTGTGGTTGAGTATTTGGGGTTTTCTAAATATTAGATCTTAGCATCAGCAGAGCGAGAGTTTGACTTCCTCTGTCCCCATTTGGATGCCCTTTACTTCCTTCTTTTGCCTGATGGTATTGGCTAGAACTTCCAGCACTATGTTGAATGGTAGTGGAAGTAGAGGACAACCTTGTCTGGTTCTGGTTCTAAGTGGAAAAGCTTTCAGTTTGACTCCATTCAATATAATATTAGCTGTGGGTTTGTTGTAGATGGCTTTGATCAGATTGAGAAATGTGCCACCTATGCCTGAATTCTTAAGTGTTCCAATTAGAAAAGGATACTGAATTTTATCAAATGCTTTTGCTACATCTATTGAGAGGTGTTTATTTTTGCTTCTGTTGATATGGTGAATTATGTTTATGGACTTGCATATGTTAAACCAGACTTCCAAGTCTGGGATGAAACCTACTTTATCATGATGAATAATTTTTTCTTTCTTTCTTTCTTTTTTTTTTTTTTTTTTTTCAGTTTTTGGCCAAGGCTGGGTTTGAACTCTCCACCTCCCATATATGGGACCCGCGTTCTATTCCTTGAACCAGGCACTGCCTGATGAATGACTTTTTAAAAATGTGTAGCTATAATCTATTGGCTAGGATTTTATTGAGAATTTTTGCATCTATATTCATTAGTGAAATTGGTTTAAAATTTTCCTTTTTAGTTGGGTCTTTCCTAGTTTTGATATCACGGTGATGTTTGCTTTGTGTTGGGGAAGATTTCTTCCTTCTCAGTTTTTTGGAATAATTTCTGTAGTATGGGTTTTAGCTTTTCTTTGATGGTTTGACAGAATTCTGGTTTGAAGTCAACTGGACTAGGGCTTTTATTTTATTGTTTGGAGATTTTTTTTTTATTATTTCTTAGATCTTAGTTCTTGAAATGTCTTTCAAGAGATCTATTTCTTCTTGATTAAGTCTAGGGAGAGGGTGCGATTCTAGATATTGACCCATTTTCTCCACATTATCAAATTTCTGGGCATAGAGTTTCTTATATTGAGAGATCATCTCTTGTATCTCTGTGGCATCTGTTGTTATTTCCTCTTTATCATTTCTGACTGAGGTTATTAGAGATTTTACTTTTATGTTTCTAGTTGATCTGTCCAAAAGTTTATCAATATTATTAATTTTTTCAAAAAAACAAAGTTTTTGATTAGTTAATTTTCTGAACAATTCTTTTGTTTTCTATTTTACTCATCTCTGATTTAATTTTGGTTATTACTTTTCTTCTGCTGGGTTTGGGATCCAATTCCATAAGATGGTTCATGAATTTGTCAATGCTTCTCTTTCTGTTTTTCAAATGTAGGCATCTCATGCAAGAAATTTCCCTCTTAAGACTGCTTTTGCTGAATCACACATGTTTTGGTAACTTGTGTCTTCACTGTTGTTATGTTTGAGGAATTTAACAATTTCCTCTTTTATCTCTTCCTGAACCCAACTATCATTCAGCATAAGGTTGTTTAATTTCCAAGTCTTTGTGTAGGGATGGATGTGTGTGTTGGAGTTGAGTTCCACCTTTATTGCCTGTGTTTTGAGAAGATACAAGATATAATTTCTATTCTTTTAATTTTGCTGAGGTTTAATTTGTATCCTAGGATGTGGTCAATTTTGGAGTACACACCATGGGCTGATGAGAAAAATGTACATTCCTTAGCTCTGGGATGGTGTGTTCTGTATATGTCTATTAATCCCATTTGTTCTAGGTCACATTTAAGTCCTTTGCATCTTTGTTTAGTTTCTGTTTATAGGATCTGTCCAGTTTTGTCAGAGGGGTGTTAAAGGCCCTGATTATTATGGTGTTATGGGATATCATATTGCTCAGATCCATCAAAGTCTGTTTCATAAATCTGGGAGCATTTAAGTTGGGTGCATAAATATTTAAAATAGAAATGTGTTCTTGTTGTATTGTTCCTTTGACCAGTATAAAGTGTCCATCTTTGTCTTTCTTAACTTTAGTTGCTTTAAATCCACTTGTATCCAAATATAAGATTACAACCCCTCCTTTTTTCTGATTTCCATTTGCTTGAAATACTGTTTTCCATCCCTTATGGGACACTGTTTTCCTTTCCCTGAGTCTTGATTGGTCCTTCAAGGCTAGGTTCATGTCTTGGAGAAAGAATATGGATGGCTTGTGCTTTTGTGTCCATTCAGTCAACCTGTGCCTCTTCAGTGGTGAATTCAGTCCATGGACATTTATTGAAAGAATTGATAAGTGTGGTGGAATTCCATTCATCTTATTTTGTGAAAGTCTGTTGTGTAGTTTTAACCCTTGAGCCAATGTGGAAGTTAAGTTTTGACCTTTAGCTTCTGGGTGTTTACTTTGCTGCTGGTCCATTGTGGTGGTCTGTGTTGAGAATAGGTCTAAGTATTTCCTGTAGAGCTGGTATAGTTGTGGCAAATTTCCTCAGTTCTTATATGTCCACAAAAGAATTGATTTCTCCATCAATTTTGAAGCTTAGTTTAGCAGGATACACAATTCTGGGCTGAAAATTGTTTTGTTTAAGAATGTTGAAGGTGGATAAGCATGCTCTTCTGGCTTAGGAGATTTTGGATGACAATTCTGCTGTCATCCTAATGTCTCTGGCTCTATAGGTTAGTTGGTGCTTACTTCTGGCTTCTTGCAGAATTTTTTCTCTCATTTTGGACAGGTTCATTACAATGTGTCTTAGAGAGACACTGTTTGAGTTGAGATGATCTGGGGTTTGCTATCCATCTGAAAGGAATGTGTCAGGGTCTTTAGTAAAACCTGGGAAGTTTTCATTTATGATAGTCTCCAGTAGAACTTCTATTTCTCTGGGACAATCTTCTTTCACTTCAGGAATCCCTATTATTTGTATGTTTGAATGCTTCATGGAGTCTTGTAATTATCTAAGCTGCTGTTCTGCTTTCGCTCTCTTCTTTTCTGCCTCTTTAACTATGAGAGTTAACTCAAAAGCTTTATCTTCTAGCTCTGAGGTTCTTTCTTCTCCATGGTCTAACCTATTTTTGATACTTTCTACTATATCTTTACATTCCTTGTCTCCTTCATTTCCATAAGCCCTGCCATACCCTTTCTATATTCTACATATTTCTTGTCTGACTCTTGGTTCTGTCTTTCCATTTTCTTGTCCATTCCTTTTACTGTCTTTATCATCCATATTTTAAATTCCCTTTCTGTCAAGTCAATTAATTCTTTATAGGCGGAGTCATTTGCAGTAGCTACTTCACGGTCCCTTATGGGAGTTCTGCTGTTTTGGTTTCTCATGTTGCATGAATTTTTCTATTGGTTCCTCCTCATGTGTTCTGTCTTCTTGTTCACCTCCTTGTTCTACTTTTTACTTCTCCCTGCCTCCTTTGTTTCAAACAGAAGTCTTTGCTCTTAATGACTGTGTGTTGCAATATGTCACCAGGACACCAGGTGGCACTGCAGTTTTTTTAGGAGACAGCACAGCCAGCAACCTCTATGGTTCTTATTCCAAACTTAGTTGCCTTTGGTGATCGCTGATTGTCTCTTCAGCATTCAGACCCTGCTGGGTTGGGATCTTAATCCTCACAAGAATCCTTCAGTGGCTGGTCTCACAGTGCCCTGACTCCAGTTCCTGTTGGGTATGAGACTCCCTCAGCCTATGTCAAGAGTGGAGTTCTGATATGAAAGGTGGAATTACGACAGCCATGCTTTATGCCCCTACTAAGATGACTTTCTGATGACTTTCCCACAATGGCAGCACCCTGGCCACAGAGACCATCTCAGTATGATGGCTTTGCCAGACACCAAACCTATGGCAAATCCACTCCAACTGGCATTCAAATATGGGTGTGGTATACTGTTTGAGTCCACCCACTCTTACAAGCTTTCCACTCAACACACAGCTTCCCACAACTGAAAACCCCGGAAAGGCTTCTTCCTATTCTGGACTTCTGTGGGGGCCAGCTGATCCCAGCCAGTCACAATCACTTGCCTAATTCCTCAGATTTCCACCAATCATATGCTGTATCCAGCTCACCACTTCCTTGCTGTGCTCCCTGAGCTGTAACTCTGAGTCAGGTCTCCACACGGGTATGGCTGGGTTCTCTCTTTTTCCCTAGTCATTCTAGGAGAGCTCAGCTCAATGAGCCTTCTAGTTTTCCATCTTGTTCCACTCCCCTAACTTAAGAACTATTAAATAATTTACTTTAAAGTGGGTATTGGGTATGTTAATGTCCAATCTTCGTGCAGCTAGTGGTAAGAGCACAGCAATAAGTTTAGGCAAAGAGAAAGGCAACAGACAGATGTGAATGTGTGGGAAAGCCCGGCAGTCAGAGAAGACGTCCTGGTGCAGGTGAGGATCAGGGTTTGAGATGGTGAAGCAGAAGAAACACAGAAAGGGCAACAATATAAGAAGCTAAGAAAAACATAGTAATCCTTTCACCTGACAAGGAAGGAAGGAAAGTGAATGTGTTGAGGAACCCCCTGGGAAGGGATGGTAGATGCTGCCCAAGGGAGGCTGGACCCCCTTCCTAGGGAGATTCCCCCCCATCAGGCTTGCCATTGCTCACTATCACTGGTACCCCAAAGTGTAAGGGTTGGGACCCTCAGGGCAGTCTGTCTGAGATTCTGATCCTACTTCTAATAGAAACAATAGAAATAATTGAAAAATTATAATAGAAACAACAGAAAAAATTTCCAGTTTATTCAAGAGGACTAGATACTTCATTTTTGATAAGATTATCCTTTTTTCGAACCTCTTCTCCTTCCTCAAGAAATGAAATTAGATCAGAAATAATTCTCTTTATCCATTTGGTACCTGTGGTCAACCTAGGCTTGCCGGCTGCTGCTCTTGGAGAATTAATCACTTGTGCTATAATATCAACACAGCAAGGAAATACAGCCTGTTGTTTTAGAAAGTGATCATAATAAATCTGCTGATTGTTTATCACTGGAAAGAAAATATTGAAGCACTTTTATTACAAAAACCCATTAGAGGCTATAGGCAGTCTAAGGGTAACTGAGGAAGTGTTAAGAGGAAAAAAAGAATATTACTCTATTCCTACCCCTCCCCACTACTGGAATTATAAAACAATCTCTTTAATGACAGGAAATAATATGTCTCATAACATGGGAAATCTTGGATCTCAGTTGATTTTTTTTTCTTTGATTTTGTGTTAAGTCACAAAGTAAATCACTAGTCTCTGCTGGCAAAGGGCAGGGGAGATTGTGGAAGTACAAAGTGGTCCATGTGGCTGCCAGTGAGCCAGCCGTACAGCTGGGGACTGACCAGGCCCAGTGCTGATCAGAAATCAGAAAGTGCTGACTTACAGTGCACTAGAGGTCTGCTCTAGTAGCTAAGAATAAAGCTGAGTTCCTGGTTCTTTTTCAAACCACTCCTCGGCCTTCCTTCAACTTGGAGAATGTGCTCCGGTGTGGATCAGGAGCGAAACCGGAGAAGTGCCACTGGACAGGCAGTTGGCCTCTCACCAATACGCTTGTTCCTGGACTTGGCTCTGAGCAAACGTCATGCAAACATTCAGCATTCCACAGCTGAGGCCACACACAGCAGCCATCAGGCAGAGATGGCCACAAATGTGCTTAGCCATACAGGGGAGAACTGGCAGAGAGGTAGGGTAGGGGAAAGGTCAGGAACGGGGTGTGAAGAGGGCACCTGACCAGTGCCTGAGAATCCGTGCTGCTCACAGATGTTTCCATGCCTGTCAACCTGAGGAAAGCCATCTTACGAACAAGCCATTCCTGCCTGGCAATCCCCCAGGCCATGCCACAAAAAACTGAGAAGCTACAAAGATTTGTGGTTAAAAGAAAAAGCTCCAAAATATTTGTGGATGTTACCTAAAGAGGCCCTAAAGTAAAAAAAACTGCAACTAAGAACTGGAAGAAATATTACCATATGCCACAAGACATCAGGAGGAAAGGATGCATGCCAAAAATTCAGAGAGGCACCCAGAAATTTCCTTCTCAGCAACCCTTCTCAAGGAGAACCAGCATATTATACTTTACACATAATTGCTTTTCAGGTCTGCCTCCCAAACAATCCCTCAGCAAATACCTAAGTCAGCAAAACAACAGAAATTTTTATATTGATCCTATCATACCGGCAGGTCCACGTGCTATACGCCTCAGTCAGGACAAACACATAAAAGAATTGCCAGCCTGCATAAGAAGTTTTTATCTAATGTAGACGATGCAGAAAATGTGGCCATTTTCCTTCTTTTTCCAGAAAGGCAGACTTCTTTTCTTCTATAATGCCCATTTTGTAGGGCAATTATGCCCAGACTAGCTTTCAATGTATCTGTTAGAGTTGGCCAGCTTCCGGGGCAGCCCACGGCTTGGGAACATGGAGTCTGTTTACAGGGCAAGCTCCTGCATGGCTTCCTCTGCCTCCTGCGTCCCAAGCTCCAGATTTCATTCTTTTTCTCTCCGACTCCGACTAGTCTCTCCCTGACTTTCAGATCTCACCTTCACCGTTCTTTTCCTTTTACCTGACCTCTATTTACACTCCACCCTGCAGTCGTGTTTCCCAGAAGACTTGGTCCCTAGGACTCTGGAACCTGCTTTCAGAGGGAGCAAAGAACTCCCCTTAAAAGACAGATATATTTTCAAAACATGCTATTTGCTTTTAGATGGTCAGCTTCTCTACAAACCAAATACATAACTGGTATGTTCAACAAACATATTAAACACTGACTGTTGTCAGTCTCTTAGTGCTGAAGGCACAACAAATAAGGTGCTGTCCTCACCTTAGGGAACTTACCCATGACTAATGCACCACACTGTGTAGAAATTAGCCACATATCAAAGCCATATTATAAAACCAAAGCAAAATAATAATAATACTTTGGAGCCATTCTAAGTTTTATAGTTTTCAATAGGCTTCTGCATATATATTAATATTAATGATCTTAAGCCAAAGTCTCACCAATGAATTGAAAGGGATTTTTAATACCATTTAGCCAACCTTATTTTTGCTGTCTCTCTTCCCCTCCCCTTAAGAGTATGCCCCTCATCAACCATCCTCTCTCTGCAGTAAGAATCTTTTGGAAACATGTTTCCTAGTCCTTTCTTCTTCTTTTTATAGGCCTGTTTTCATATTCTGCCTTTCAAGCCTAGAAGAATCAGAATTTTAAGGCCTGAAGTAACATGATGGAGCAAACTTACTCTGAAGAGTCTGATGGGCCCTAAGTGACTCGGTCACTGAGTTAGATGGCAGCAGAGCCGAGGGTCCCTAAATGATCCCTTTACACCACCAGATAAACCGAATAGCACCAAGTCACCCACTAGAAGCAGTAACAGGTAACAGGTGCGGCCAAGGAGAAATAGATGCTGTTGAAACAACCTCTGCTTCACAGACTCATTAAAGCCAGCAAAGACTGCCTAACCCTCCACCCAGCTCTCCATTGCCAACAGGGCAGGACAAAAGGAGTCTGTAACCATCTCTGAGCAAACGAGGTGCTGATTCGTGCTCCTTGAGTTTGTCCTTTATAAAAGTTTTACTGGTAGAACAGGCTTTGTAGTGCTGTTTGGCAAGGAAGGTAGGAATTTAGTAATTCAGTCTTACTCTCACCATCTGACAATAATGGGTCAGAAAGATTCTGCTTTTTTTTTCAGCTATCCCAGTCTAAGGCTTCTGATCTAAATTCTGATCTAAAGTTGAACTTAGATCAGGGTTGTCTATAAAATGTTACAGTTGACATGGGCCAATACATCATTTCCTATTCAACTTACAAAACCTACTTCTCCCACTGTGCACCCAGTTGCTCAAGCCAAAATCTCGGGTGTTCTACTTATTTCCTTTCCATTCTTCACTTCATATATCCAATCATTATCCATTCCTGTTTTTATGTCACCTAGAAATCATATACGTTCCAACCCCACTGCCAGCCCCTTCCCTAAGTCATCATTGGATGTCACCTGAATGACTGGGGTGACTTCCTCACTGGCTGCCTGGCTTCCAATTTTGTCCCTGTGCAATCTATTAGTTGTCAGCAATTAGGCTGCCCATCAGGTACAAGTAAGTCATGGTGACTTTGGTCTCAGCACAGAGACCTTGAGTGCTGGGCAGCCGAAAAACATGCAGGAGGATCAAGAAGAATTTGGATTTGGTAGTGCCAGTGACATCACAGCATCACTGCACTCTGAAGAGGCACTTTGTATAAGACTCAAGGAGGACAGCTGTACTTATTTGGGTGCGTGCCACTTAGAACGCTACCGGATGGGTACTACACATAATGACACATTCCACAAGCTATGGGAGGAGAAGCAGGGTAAGACCAAGAATGGATTGGGTAGACTCAGTGAAGAATGACATGGTGCAAAAGGATGTAAAGAATGAAGCTGGGAAACCAATGACACTCAGCCATCAGGAAGACATTAACCCCGTCACAAGTGATGAAACTCGGTAAGAATTCCAGCCACACAGCAAAGCTTTCAAGGAGAGAGAGCTCACATTATCTCAGCCCTGACACCACGTGTCTGGTGATTATCAGCAGACTGAGCAATAGAGATGAAGATTATATTTCAAATGTTAGTTTTCAAGTTCCTTCCCCAACACCTGTTTTTAAGACTTATGTACAGTCAGCCTAATTTTGTGACTGTGAAAGTTGTGCCTGTCTGGTGGCTCTTTCATTGAAAATTATTACTATTATTATTTTTGAGATGGAGCCTCAAGCTATCCCCTGGGTAGAGTGCCATGGCATCCACAGCTCATAGCAACCTCCAACTCCTGGGCTCAAGTGAGTCTCCTGCCTCCGCCTCCCAAGTATCTGGGACCACAGGCGCCCGCCACAACGCCTGGCCACTTTTTGGTTGCAGCCATCATTGTTGTTTGGTGGGTCCGGGCTGGGGATTCGAACTCGCCACCTTAGGTGTACATGGCTAGCGCCTTAGCCGATTGAGCCACAGGCACGGAGCCTCATTGAAAATTATTATTTAATAATGTCGATAGGCCAAGTGTGCGGTGGCTCATGCCTGTAATATTAGCACTCTGGGAGGCTAAGGCAGGTGGATCGCTTGAGCTCAGGAGTTCAAGATCAGCCTAAGCAAGAACCAAGATCCCATTTCTCCTAAAAATATAAGAACTAGCTGGCATTGTGGCAGGCGCCTATAGTCTCAGGGAGGCTGAGGCAAGAGGATCACTCAAGCCCAAGAATTTGAGGTTGCTGTGAGCTATGATGACGCTACAGCACTCTACCCCAAGGTAACAGAGTAACGATTTAAAAGGAAGGAGTGGACACAGAGAGGGAGAGCAACCTCACCAGCCCCCAGTGGCGCGAAGGGGGCCAGTCGGGGCTTGTCTGTTCTCTGTCCTGACTTTAACGTGGTTAGTTACGTTAGCATTCCTGTGCTGCCTTGGCACTAAGATCACCACATCAGAGGAAAACCTGTCAACAAGCCAGAGCCTGGACAGCTTTGTCCTCAGGTGAAACATCACTGCAGAGCATCCAGAACGTGGCTGGGCCCATCAGTGTCCTTTTGGCATTTTTAGCGTACACAGAATCCAGCCCCTTCTCAAACCATTCTACAGGCTGTGCGAGTCCCTTTCTACAAACAGGTGCCTTTCACAAAGCAGATATTATGGAAGAGTTGAGATGGAATTAATTTCTCCTGGGCCAATGTTTAGCTGCGACTACAGTGGGGAGCAATCGATAACCAGGGTGGAGAGGAGACAGCAGAGGAACGACCACAGGTCCCCCTGGACTGAGCGACTGGGTGACAGAGATTCTGTCTTATTTTTCTCTTTAGCCTCACAACCTAGCAGGTGCCCAGCATTCACAAAACTGCTTGCTGAATTGAACTGACCGTTGTTTAAAAAAAAAAAAAGCCTAGGGGTAGAAGAAAGGTTGGTGAGGTGGAAAACTGCAGAACAGCAAGCATTTGGGGAGATCAGAGATAAACAACTTTAGCAGCAGAGGTGTGCAGAGAAAAAGTTATAAACATTTACAGAAAAACAAATGGAGAATTCACTGTCAAAAGAGGACCCCACAGAAATACTACATTTGTCCATGGTGTGCACAAATGCACACACATTTGCATACAAACATGGGCAACACCAGTGGGGACCAGAACTCACTAGAAGGATGAAGGGCAGAGGGTCCTAGGAGGCACGCTGTTCGTTTTAACCCCTTCTCCCAGGGCAGGCTGAGGGCAGCCAGTGAGAGAAACCCACCCGGAGGTGGCACTCGGGTGGGAGCGCATCCGTGGCCAAGGCCGCCCCACGCACTCCCCATATGGCTCTCTCCTTTGCTCCAGGGGAACACCTTGGGGGAGCCCCTTTCACTAATTGCAAAGGAGACCACTTCTGGTCCTACTTCCTAATGTAAACCCAAATTCACCTGACAAGTCACCTTGTTTTTATCATCTATATATGGCAATTAATGATCTGCTCTCTATAAATAGGTTGCAAAACTGGGCTTTTGCCTTTTGCAAACATTAAAGTGGAAATGGACCTGACACAGATCAATAATGCTTGCCCGTTTCCCTGTGCTGCTCTGTTTATTTTTAGCCCTTACACAGAGTCCATTGTTTGTAGGAAAAACTTCCTATAACCTTCAGGAACATGACCAATTAATGACCAAGGCAGAAAAATGCATTTTCATTTACTTATTCCCACCATTTCTTTTTTTCATAGGAATAAATTCAGACTCGACAAGACCTCATTATGTAGACTCAGGCCCGTGGGGGAAAGAGATCACGAAGCTTATAACATTCCATACCTCCTTTCATTACTCCCTGTTTTCTCCCATTTGCCAATTTATCCAAGAGTTCAGTCCCTCGTCCCGCCGGCAAAGAAGTACATGTTAATGCACATGAACCCACAAAGAGAGCTTTGGGTCGCTCAGACACAGGGAGGCACGTGCCCCGCCGCCTCACATTCCTTTACATGAATATCATCATTTAGTTCACGAAGGAAACAGAGCCGCAAAACCCCAGCGAGGAGCACCACGAGCTTCAGCAACATAAAAGGCATATTAGGAAAGCACTGGACAGCCAGGCCTGGTGGCTCTTGCCTGGAATCCTGCACTCTGGGAGGTGGGTGGATCACCCAAACTCAGGAGTTCAAGACCAGCCTGAGCAAGAGCGAGATCCCGTCTCCTTTTTTAAAAAAAACCCAGACACTGAAGCAAGTAATTGGTAGTTGGGACCCAGTTCCCCACAGGGCTTACCTAGCTAGCTCTGAGTTTCCCAGGCAGGGTAGCACAAAGCCCTCATATGGGTGCTGTCAGTTGATGCCAGTCAAGTAAAAAAAGTTTCTCCTGCATACAAATCGTAACGTGATTATTTGTTGAATACTTCAGTTCCCAATAGACTTACAAACTCCCTGGGAGTCCAAAAACAGTTCCATCCTCAAGGAGTTCGCATCCTTGAAATGACATAGATGCTTACAAAGTCTTGAACAAAGACCCCGGTAAGTCGCACATGTCCCCAGGGCATTTGTGTCCCGTCCCAGGAGTTTAACTGGAGTCCCTGACCACAGCCACCAATGGACACAGGATTGGCCTGGAATTCTGGCCAAAACTTTATTTGCCAGAGTGTGTGTGCGAATTTTCTGAGAAGAGGGTGTGTCTATCTTTTATTATATCAAAGGAGTGTGTGACTGTTTCCTGTTCCTAAAAGTTTAAAAATACTTAGCTTTGGGCAGTAGTCTCCAAAACTATCATGAATCCCAACACCAAACAGCTTAGCATAAGTACATCAAATTGACCCACCAGATATGCATACAGGTGTCATATTAGGTACGTCATAAGACCAACATCAGAGTTATATAAGCATGAAGTAACATTCAACACAAAGTACATTAAGATACTTATTTCCTTTAAATATTTTAAAATAAATCTAATACTACAAATCCTTTTTGTCTTACCACATAATTGTTATTTTTATCCAGAACAAGGTGACCCAATGGGCTTGATTATGTTTGAAAATCCAGCTTTCATAATTTGTGATATGTTAATTTGGAGGCATAGTGCTAAGCTCAGTTTATTTTTTACAGCTGGGTTTTAATGGCTGTCATAGTTTTAAGCAATAAAATCACGCACAATGTAAACATTTCCAAAACACTGTTTTTCACCATGTTCTAACACAGTTCGGTTATTTTCTTACGTGTTCTTAAAAGGACACCTTTATCTTGGATAAATTCATTATGTTGCTTATTTTTTTTTTAATGACCGTTAGGTAGCATGTTACTGAAGTTGCTTATTATCAAGACATGGTTAACAGAATATAGAACACTTTCTTTTTTATAAAAATAAAAAGGAATATGACATCTCCAAGTATGACAACTCTAATTAGGTATGTTTCAACAAGATTAACGGCAAAGCTCTGTGAGCTACAAAGCGCTTCGTAGTTCCTCCTGAATCTGATACATAGTATTGTATGGCTTCTGCCATGCAGTAATCAAAGGTTTGTTTTTATAAAATTAACTATATTAGTAACTTTCTGCAGCATTTTTTGTACCTCTGGTGTCAACTTCTCGGCTGTGCTAGTTTGCTTATGAATGATGCAGTGGACGAATTTCTCTCTTTACCCTGGACTCTTTCTCTTAGGAAACAGCTGCTTCTTAAGAAGAAACTACTCAGATTTTTTTTTTAATAAAACATTTTCATACAGGTTGTTAGCAAATATCCTCCAGCATTGGCTCCCCCCAAAGGAGCTCTTAATATAATTCATCAGTGAAACAGAAACTATTATAACAAGCACAACAGGTTAGATTTAACATCTTCAAACGTAAAACAAGCCTTTTGCCTCCGTGATTTGTAATTATACAGTACCTGTTTCTTTAAGATTTCAGCAACACTTTTTATATTTCCTTCCACAGCATGTTATGACAAAGAAAGTCATTTTTAGACATTGTTTTCAACATATTATCATATTTTTTTCTTGTATCAGGAGGAAGAACAAGTGTTTCCTAAAGATATGTGGCTTTTTAACTTTTGAAAACAAACAAAAATTCATCAAAATAGGTCCCCAAAACACATTCAGTTTATAAAGATTTGGTAGAGATTATTAGGTGAATTAAAGCCTGATGAAAAATTGTACAAGTTATTCTCCACATTTTTCTAATCATTGGGCCTTTACATTATCAGTAGGGAATTTCTCAAGGCCAAGTATTTCATTCCAATATGTTTAGCCTCAATAACAGTAGATGTAAGTCTGTATTTCGATTAGTCATCTTGATAATTTTGAGATTTGAGGGTTAACTTAAGAGATCTGATTGCACTGTTACTGTTTTTAACCTTGGACTTGACTAACAGATAGCTGGTTTTATAATAAAGTGTCAACCCCTCCATTTCCATACTATATATATTGTGCTTTTGCTTGCACAGACAGTGATATCTTTAATCATCTTTTGTTTTTATTTCTATTTTTTGTCAGAATGCTTTTTAAGAAACTTGGCTCACTTTTTGTTGAGGGCTAGTGTAACTGAAACTAATTAATATTCTGCAAATTAACATAACTGAACAGATAGAGCCCCAGGTTGCTGACAAGTGGGGGAACCACATCAAGCTCTGTTTTTGAAGGGAAACCCACTCCTTCCTCAGAACGCCTTGGCAGTCTTAACACCCTGCCTTCAGATCTAAAGGAACGGGGAGTGTGCACCAATTCACATATTATGTAGTAGTAAAAATTAGTTTTCTCATTTTTTGAACATAAAAATGAATTGAAGTTCTAGTATGTTCTTCGCATACCTCCAATGGTGTTTATCTTGCAAACTCTATTTAGAATCCCTGGTCTAAATCCTCTCTAGTGACATTTCCAACTCAAAAACAAAGTTAGTGGACAGCATGCTGGAAGGACACTGGCTCTCTTTGTTTGACTGCCCAAAGAACTCTCGGATAACCCCCAAGCTCGTGTTTCCTCCCTAGTGGCTCCAGAGCACCCTCCATCCAAAAACCCACTAAGTGAGGAATCAAACGAAGCCACTGGGTGCGTTTTCCCCTGTGGTCACTTGGAAGAGAGTCCGGGTGAATCCACTCAGAGCTGTGAGAAGAATTCGGTAATGCCAATAAGTCCCTGCCTCAAAGCAAAACTATTCAGCACACCCAAATTGCACTTGGAAGCCCTAACAGCTGCAAGTGGGAGGGAGTGAGTGGGTCATGGGTTTTTGTAGTTGTTCTCTGGACAGCTCTATTTTGAGTGGGAAGAAGAAACAAACCATGTTCTACCCCCATGAGGTGAAAAGTAGAACTTTTCTAAATTTAGATGGAGTCTTTATCACCTAGATTACTTGTTTTGAACATGGTTTTCTACACACGCCACCCTGGGCACAGGAGCACAGGAAGTCCAGTGTGGACCACTGCGGGCAGTGATGATCTGGTCACATGCCAGGCAGCTGGCCAGACCACCTGTCCAGTGAATGAAGCCTATTTCAAGAGTCTGAAAGGACAGTCACAAACATTTACAAGACATTATGTCTATCATAGCAGAAACAGGTTACCCAAAAGCAAAATCTCTTAAGGTACTAACTTATAATAACATAAATAGGTTATAAAATAAAGGAAGAGCAAAAGATGATCTTCAACTAGTCAAATTTCCTCCATGAAAACTAGCTTCTCTCCTACTCTTAGAGAACTCCCTGAAACCCCAAAGCTTCCAGTTCCTTTTAACCATTCTCATAATCAGAGACCGCTTCCTAAAATCTCAGAATAATGTACCCTTAAGAAATTAAGTTGATAATGTTCTATCTGTGTTTGAGGTAAGAGAGGTATACAGAATATGGGTGTCATTCAATATGTCTTTCTCTGGAAACAAGAAAAGTAATCCAATCTAGGTTGTTCTCTGTGTTTTAGAGATCCCACCAGTATGATCTACTATCAGAGAAACTAAAGATAATAAAAGGTTATTTGTATCCCATCGGAGGTTATAATACCTTGTCCATTAGGCCTTTTAGAACATGAAAAGATGGCTCTTACAAATGACATATTTATTTGTGCTGCTTCTTTGCACACAGGTTTATGAGCACCGGTGTTGTGTTTCCAACACGAAGGGCCAGGGCTAACTGTGCCCCTGAGGGGATTCCTGTTACATGTTTGCATACAGGACTCCCCCTCTTTCTTCGCTCATGAAACTAGACTCTCCACACCCCACCAACCCCAACCAGCCAACACTCTGTGCCAAATCTTGCTTCTTCTTGCCTTGAAGAATGACACCTATTGGTTACTTTTGCTTGGAATTTGCAATCAGACACATTTACTTCTTCCATGCAACAAAGCTGAAAGAAATAGCCAACTTAAGCAGCCAACTAGTGACCTGGTGAGTCCTGTCCTTACAATGATAGTTACTGAGTAGATTCCAATTTTACATCTTTGTGCCCACACAAAGGAAAAATACCCACACAGGCTTGAAAGATGAATAGAATCGTACAGTGTTAACATCGGAACAAGCCCATAGAAATGATCTGGATTGCTGTTCCTTTCTCAGAAGAGGAACATAAGGCCCCAGGAGGAACCTGGTGACACCTGGTGACTTTCTATATCCACCTCCAGTCAGAGGCAGAGGCTGGATCAGGGCAGAGAGAGGAATGGCCAGCTGGTCATTTGTGAGTACATGGACTTCAAAGAAAAACCTCATAGCAGTAGCTAAAATTAGGTAACCAATTTCATAAGGTGGCAAAAGCCTCCCCAAGGCACCTAAAAATTTCGATATTTTCAGTTACTCATGCATTTATGAAACTAGAAAATGGGAACCAAAATCTAAACTTTCATTCCAAAGCAAAAGTGTATTTCACGCACTCCAAGACACTTTCCAAGAGGTTTCTACCATCCTCTGTCAATACACATTCCCTGCCAGAAGCCCAGAAAATGACGTAACTCTATAGCTCACAGCCAGCTCATTTTGTGAGGACCGAGAACCAGGTGCACGATGATGCAACTAGGACCAACTGTCACATCTCCCGGGTTTTGTCCAATCAGAGGCCACCGTTCCCAGAGTCCTCATTCTAGAGGGATGTCTGTGAGAGCTGTGTTCCCAGTCCTTTTCCCAACATGCCTGGATCAGGTATGAAAATCCAGTTTCTGTGTTGAAGCTGCAGAAGGAATAGAGACTTAAAACAGTATCTGATTATTTTTTTCCATTAAGGAATATTATTCACCCTTAAAAAGGAAAGACATTCTGAAATATGCAACAAGGATGAGGACATTAGGCTCAGTGAAATAAGCCACAAAAGACAAACACTGTATGGTTCCACTCCTAGGAGGTGGAGTAGTCAAAATCAGAGACAGACAGGAGAATGGTGGCTGCCAGGGCACTGGGGGATGGGGAGGGATGAGGAGTTACTGTTTAGTGGATACAAAGTTTCAGTTTTACAAGATGCAAAGAGTTATGGAGATGGGTGGTGGTGACAGTTGTAAAACATTAAGAATGTATTTAACTCCACTGAACTGTATACTTAAAAATGGTTAAGATGATACATTTTATGCTATATTTATTTTACTACACTAAAAATAATAGTACATTTTAAAAAATTCTGTTTTCCATTGAGCCTTCATACCACGCACCTCCCCTCTTAAAAGTCATAACCTGTATGAAATAATCCCAGGTCAAAGCAGAGGGTTCTACCTTGCATTAATGTCTGCGCTAATGACCTTTGAAAATGTGAGCCTAGGAAGGCCTCTGAGATTTCAGCACTGAAGCCATCCACCCAGAGCACATCCAGTCCATAGTTAAGGCACTTCTGTGAAGGGCTCTGTGCTAGAAGTGAATGAACAAGGCTCTAACGACAGATCCAAATTCAATCATCGCAGCATGCCTCTATCTGCTCATTCAAATAACCCCAGGCTCTCCGGGCTTGTGTTCAGCTGCTTAATCCAGCACGAGGGGCTGGCTATGCTCAGAATCCAAGGCTCCATCTTGGTCTGGACCCAAAAAGCGAGGTCTTATCTCTCCTTGGAGAAGAGGCAGAGGAGTATTCCTTTTTTCCTTAGCCTTTTGC
>CAUYQV010033477.1:0-17560 GCA_963574575.1 Galagoides demidoff | reverse complement strand
AATATTTTTTATGGTAGTCACAGGACACTTCTGATACTGTTATTTTCTTTTATAAAGTCAGACACTTGAAGAAAATCACTGATATTTAAATTAAAATGTCCAATGACAAAAATATTATGGCATTCACAATACTAGAACTTTATTGCATTTCTGGAATTCTGATTTAAAGAAGCAAAGTGCTTTCTTTGTAAAAGGCCCAAAGTTTACTTCCTACAAACTTTAAATGCTGTTTTTATAGACATGATGTAAGACATGAAGAAGTTTAACACAAGAACAGACTTCTATAGATTTTATTTAGTCTACATATATCAGGAAATGTTCAGTTTCATACTGAATGAAGCTGAGGGACTTGACAAATACATTGGGGTGGCCATGGTTCTTTGTTAGTACAGGGAATGTTTATATGAATTTCCTGATCTCAGGTGACTGAAAAGTTAGCTTTACATATATATGTGTTAACCCTAAACTCTGGAAGTTGTGCTTTAAAAGTCAATCCTTGACATAACCTTATATTTTTGTATTTGCCATCTTTTATATGTAAGGTGAAGAAATGATAATTTAATATCAGCACTATATGATTTCAGTTAATCAAGATTTCACTTTCTTAACCCTTGAAACTATTTTTTTTTTTTTTGGCTTGGCTATAAATAGAGCCTTTGGAAGTAGAAAGGAAGCATTTTCCATTCAGTTACTGGTTATAGCTGCATTGTGCATTTACTGATTATTAGTGCATATTTTTAGGCCCCTATAAAAAAGAAAAATGTATTTAAGCTAATCTATATGCTATACCTCACAAGTTGACAGATGGGCTTCCTAAAACAAGAGGGTAGATGTTAGAATTGCGATAGCTTTTTTGTTTCCACAGGGTTTAGGGTTTCCTAAAACAAGAAGGTAGATGTTAGAATTGTGATAGCTTTTTGTTTCCACAATCAAGAGATTTGTGTAATTACAAGTGAAAGCTGCTGTCTTACCTAACATCTTCCCTACCTTTTAAAATTTTTTCTGGAGGTTAAGTACAGTTATGCACTAGGACATTTAAATTTGCCACCTAAACTGGCATAAATGGAAGATTCTAGAGTGTCCAGAGCAGCTCTTGCACTACAAATGTGTGGTAATAAGAGCGTAAATATGCCCACCCTGATGATAAGGGTATCAGCTTACCCTTATGCGATGTAGTATGAGGAAGTTTAGGGGTCCATTTTCCAGGTGGTTTGGTAATGGAATAATATTACTCCAGTAGCTGATTTGGAAGAAAACGTATGATATTACAAGTAAAGCTTTTCCCACTCTCATGTGTGGTTATGAGGACCCACTGGAGGGAACCTGGAAGCAAAATAGCATGAAACAAACTGACTTGGAGCACAGACTGGCCCCTGTGCACTGCACAGTCAGTCAGGAACACACCCTGTGATTTGATGGTTGGAATGTAAACATAAGCACAGTTTAGCATTATGCATCTGATGATTTTCAAGACTACTTTGATAATACTTTGACTTCACAGGGCACTGTTTGGCACACCTCAGAGTATTTTGCTGCTATTTTTGGTCTTCTGTTAAAACACTGTATTAAAGGTAATAAATACGATTTTACTGTGACTTGAACAATTGGAATCCCAGAGGGCAAAACTTGGTAACTAAGATCAGGCATAGAATAGAATTTTGATCATTTGATCTTTATAGTGTTACTGACTTAGTTTATGAGCTTGGATAAGATAATTTTTTTGATGAATCATGTCCATTAATAAAAGGAAAAATGATGTAACTACCTCATAGTCTGATAATGGCAATTCACTAGTAGTTCATAAAATTCTTAGATGAACTATGATTTCAAAATGTCAACGAGCTTATTCTTGTGCATGCAGGATGCTTCTGACATTAAAGTTATAAATAATAAATTGCTTTTAAATTTTGAACTAAAATAATAGACTGAGCACTTTAACTATTATTTGAAAGTAAAGTGGTAAAACACCAAATAGTGGGTCATGTGAGTGGACATGTCAGGTGTAAGGCGTGATACTCTCAGCAGCCTGATTTTTGTCTTTGGAAGGCCTCTAAGAAAGGCGGGCAAAACATGTCATTTGAAAATGCTATTAACACTAAGCTTTATTCTTGATAAACACAGACTGTGATAAATAGCTACTACAAGTTTCAGATTAAAAAGCTATTTATTTTGGTGAATTACACCAAGAGTTTTATACAACCTTATTTTTTGGACTTGAAATATTCACATTGAATTTAGGATTCATTTTCAGTACATTAGTAATACAGATGTGATCTAATGGATGGTGGTACATGGAATAGGGACTCCAGAGATCTGAGTTTTGTTACCAAACTGTCTTGAAGTCATTCTCATCTTTTAGGTCTGTGATACAGGGGTATAAAACAATTGTGATCTTGAAACTTTGAAGAAAGTTGTTACGTGTACAGATAGAAAAATGCAAGGATGTAAATGTGTTCTGATATCTTGAAACAAAGATAAATTTGAATTAAACTGTTAATGTAGGTTCAGACTTATGTTAATGATAAATTTTGGTTACTAAAATTTACAGGTTGATAAGCATTTCAGAATTAATGCTTAGAACTACATAGTTTATACTTTATAAAGTTAGTCCACCTAGTGGGATAAACAGTCTAAAATCTATCATTTTTTTCCCCATGTGTCAGGTTTTTACATATTTGCCAGATAGGTTGACCTTTAACACTAGGCATAGAATTTACATTATTTCTGATGCTGGAATGAGTATTGCTAAGTATTCTATAAACTTGGAAATTTGTCTCTTTCTTTATAGGTTTAACTTTAGCTTTCTCTGTTTGGTGCTTGTTATCTGGTATGTTCAGGCATTGAGACAAATACATGTAAAGGTATTTGTAAAGGTATATATAAAGGTTTTTATTTTATTTATTTTTTTTTTTTTTTGAGACAGAGTCTCACTATGTCTCCCTGGGTAGAGTGCCGTGGTGTCAACAGTTTACAGCAACCTTAAACTCTTGGGCTTAAGAGATTCTCTGGCTTTAGCCTCCCAAGTAGCTGGGACTACAGGTGCCTGCCATAACACCTGGCTATTTTTTTTATTGTAGTTGTTGTTTAGCAGGCCCTGGCCGGGTTCGGACCTGCCAGCCCTGGTTTATGTGGCTGGTGCCCTAAACACTGATCTACAGGCACTGAGCCATTGTAAAGGTATTTGAATAATGATCATGTTTAAATATAGGCCCTATCATTTAACAAAGCATAAAAACATGGACTTTATTTATATGGTAATGGCAACATGAAAGTATGCATCTATTTAATGAAAATATCCAACACTGAGAAAGACATACCTTTACTAAAGCACAGAATGTCATATGTCATCATATTATTCTGCACTTAAACTTCTCAACTCGTAACTGAATACAGCTGAGTAATTTCTGGTCTCCTAAAAATAACTACTCTTTTAATTAATAATTTTTGATGGAGCTGCCAATTATTATTACTCAAATGAAGCCAGTGTTTGCTTTTTGCTATGTCATAGGATACCATGCAGCTGGCATACATTATCTCTTAAAGGAAAATGAGATAGTCCTGGGCGTGATCCAGAGATGCTATCTAGGGATAGGCCTGTTTGTGTTATCCACAGTAGCTTTTCCTTGGTGTCTTTTTTTTTTTTTAGGCAGTCTCATTTTGTCACTCTTGGTAGAGTGCTGTGGTGTCATAACTCATAGCAACCTCAAACTCTTGGGCTCAAGTGATCCTCTTGCCTCCCCCTCCTGAGTAGGTGGGACTACAGGTGCCCACCACAATGCCTGGTGATTTTTTTTTTTTTCAGAGACAGTGTCTCACTTTGGCTCAAGCTGGTCTTAAACTTCTGAGCTCGAGCAATTCAACTGCCTCGGCCTCCCAGAGCGCTAGGATTACAGGTATAACTTCACCAGTGTAAAAGGAAAGAGGTTCTCCCATGATTGATACAAAATACACTAGTTACTGTTTACAGATAATGATGGCTGTAGATATTTAGTGATGCTAAAACTCTATGCTACATTCTTTCCCCTTAATGTGCCACACTGCCAAATTGGCAGAAGAAATCTACCTTACTAAAAAAAGCCCAGGATCAGGTGATGCCAAAAATACCTGTTTCCTCCTGTTGGTCTCTCACTTAGTTGGTCCCTTGCAATAGCCTTTGACTCAGGCCAAATCTCCTTTTTGCTCTGGTTCTGTTGGCACAATTATGGCAGCCAAATGCAACAAAGGCCCTTCATGAGATGACTTAAAACTAGTGGAGAATCATCAGGTTCATCAACTGTTAAAGCAGCTATCTCTACAAAAGCATTTGAGGACACAGATGATACAGTTTTTAAGTTTGTATATTTGCCCTTCATTATATAAAACATTGAAAAGACAATAATCTTCATTAAGAAAAGACTAAATCAGAAATGATTTGGGAGTGTGAAGTTATCCTAAGAGATAACCACAGAAAGAACTTTCCAGGCTTCAGAAGGACGTTGGTATTCACAAGGAAGAGGAAATAGGTTGTACAACAGGTCTGAGCACACGCACTAAGCTAGGAAAGAAGAAAGGGAGCCAGGAAGTAAACTTTGGAAGGGGCCGTGAATAACCAGAGAGGCTGCTATTTCATATACTCCTGGTGTAGTCATATAATTTACTGTGTCAGATTTCCAGATAGTGTGGCTGTTAGTATGTGTCTCTACTCCCAGGAGCCCCACCTATGTTCAGGATGTACCATAGCTTCACTGGATGTGCCAAATCTGTCCACAAGAATGCTCATCCTGGAGATGACTTGAGTGTGTTGAGAGGGAGAGGCCGAGTGGGAAAAGAGGACTGAAATCTTTAACTTGAGCCAAGAGTATAGATGTGAAGTGCTCCAGAGAGTCGAGCTCCCAAGGAACTCCTTCCAGCAGCAACAACAACTTGGTTCTGTGGGGGATATAACACAGAATTCAGGATTCACTTTCAACATCTGTTAAGTTCTTGTTGTAGTCCAGGCATTGGGCTATGCTCTGGAAATACAAAGATGAACAAAACTTTGGCCAGATCTCATGGCTTAGACTTAAATGCTTCTTGACCTCCTTTTGTATGCTACTTTCTCAGACCTATAGGTTCTAAAACACCACAGCTAAGGACGTTCACCCCAAACTTTCTCTGGCACACAAAGACTTAAAGGAAAGTACATTCGTGTGTGCTTACGCCAGAATTCTAGTAGTGGTAGAAAGCAAACAACACATCTGGAACAAGGACTTCCCAGGGCCTGCCTTTGTCAGGGTGCTTTACTTCATACCACCCCTGCTGCTTGAAACATTTTAGGACTCAGCTTTCAGAACTGCCTTCAGAACCTGCTACAAGTTCTTAAACATTCTTAGTGGTGGCAGATTTTCAAGTTAAGTTTGATTGTGGAAATTGCTAGGAATTACTCTGAACCAACAAGGCTAGGAAATCAGCTATGCGTGATCAAACTGGTGGTAGTTTTAGTCACAGCAGGGTATGATGGGTTTTCATAGGTTTAATTTTGAAAACTACTGATGAAATCCAGAAATAATAATGGCTAAAATGTATTGAGCTTTTATCCTGTGTTAGATGTTATCTCTTAATACCCTAGTGTCAATTAAAAGGGAAAATCTAAACTTAAAAAGGAACCAAATATCATAGTAATTTCTTCTCCCTCTCTTATTTATGGAATTGCTCATTTATTAAATTTCCCTGTGCTTTGTCTTTGAATTAAATCTCCTCTTCATTTTCTGGTCAAACTACGCCCATTTCTAAAATCAGATCTTCCCTTGTTTCTTGCCCTTTGTGTGCCTATTGAGAGCCCAGTCGTCTTTCCAGATGCAGTGTGGAGCCCGAGAGCTCCGCTCGGCCTTCCCTAATCTGCCAGCAGACACTTCCACTGCAGCTGCTGTCTGACCATCTGCCTTTGGCTCTTGGTCATCATATGTTGACCTGGATGGTCTTATGGATGGATGTGTTTTATTTTCCCATCTAAACAATATGCACCTGGGGACCAAGACCAGTCTGTTTTCCTTGTCTGCCCCTCTGGTGTCCAGTACACACTGAACTGAGCTCTTAACACACTCATTAGTTTCTGCTCTGCTGAGACTCAAGAGTGACACAGGGGAGCCCCATGAGAGGTTTCAGACATAGGCAGACAGTGACAGCACTACTTAAGTGAATGCCGAGTCCTAATTCTAGTTTGTTACTATCACTTTCATTACTTAATGCTCATGTGGCATAGAAAACAAAAAAGGGCACTTCAAAGTCATAACTTTTACTCAGGTCCCAATAAAAGGCCGCTCTGATCATCCTCTGATGGTGTCCATTTTTTAAGCATGACATCTGATTTCCCTGTACACTTGGTGCTTCAGTGCCCCAATCTCAGGTATGTGCTAGAAATTTAAGTAATTTTAATTATTATTTTTTTTTTTTTAGAGACAGAGTCTCACTTTGTTGCCCTCGGTAGAGTGCTGTGGCATCACAGCTCACAGCAACCTCCACTCTTGGGCAATTCTCTTGTCTCAGCCTCCCGAGTAGCTGGGACTACAGGTGCCTGCCACAACACCCGGCTATTTTTTGTTGCAGTTTGACCAGGGCTGGACCCACTACCCTCAGTATATGGAGCTGGCGCCCTACTCACTGAGCCACAGGTGCTGCCCATGAATAGAATTTTAAATAAAAACCAAGCTTATGATATCAAGTATTCCAGTGACCAGACCTTTTGAAGATCCTCCCCAAAAGTTAATAATCCATTTTTCTGTTGTGATTAACCCTAAATTTACGATATCAGATATGCCTATAAAAAGATCTCCTGAATTGTTGGCCTCTGTAGGGAAATTTCACCATAATTTTTATAAGCAGGAGTCTTATAAAAGCACCACAATTTTCATAAGCAGGAGTCTTACAAGCCTGGGTATATACTCCAAAATCTATGAAGGCTTACCCCAGCCCTTCATCCCATAGTTAATACATTCACATTATTTAGTTTTCAATACCATACTGATTTGCATTTTAACTTCCCATGTGTATAAATCTTACTCCTCAAGAGAAAAGGACTTTGCCTTCTCTTTCTTTATATCTCTCATTGCCTAGGACGGTTCTGTACAGTGTTATATCCTAAAGTGAATGAATGAATGGAATCAGAGGTTTAGAGGTATATTTTAAGGTAAAACTTTTTAATCTGCTGTGTTTATTAAAAATTAAAATATATACACTCTTTCATCTAGCAGTCCCACTTCTAAGATTCACACCTTCAGGGATAGTTGCGCTATTATGTAACAATATATATGGGTGCAGGAATGCATACTATAGCATAGTCTGTAATAATAAAAGAAGTGGAAATAACCTAAATGTCTATAAGAATGTGAACTGAAGAAATAAAATATGGTGCACCAGACAATAAAATACTATGCAACCACGGAAAAGAATCGGGTGGCTCTGTATGTACTTGTTTGGGAAGGAGGCAAAATAAGAGTATGTAAAAATGAAACAGTGACTAGAAGTATGTGTGTGTATGATGTCTGTCATACAAAAACTCTGAAAGTCTGGAAGAAGACACAGCAAACTGGTTAACAATGGTTACCCTATGAGGCAAGGGTTGGCAAACATTTTTTGTGACGGGCCAGTTAATAAAACTTTAGACTTGGTAGGACATGGGTCTCTGAAGTAACCAATCAATTCTGCCATTATAGCATGATAGTGGCCATAGATAATACATAAATGAGTGTGGCTACATTCTAATAAAACTTTATAACACTGAAATTTGAACATCATAAATTTCATATCACAAAATATTATATTTTGGTTTTTTTTTCAACCATTTGAATATAAATGACCACTTCTAGTTCATGACCATACAAAAACAGGTGGCAGATTGGAGTTGCCTGGTGGACTATAGTTTGCCAAGCCCTGCTGCAGAGGATAAAATAGGAGTAAGTAGGGAATTTTTTCGTCCCAAATGTATGTTTCTTTTTGTGTGTTCCTCTATTTTTCAAATTAAAATGAAAAATAAAATAAAAAGTGAGGGCCAGGTGCGGTGGCTCACACATATAATCCTACCACTCTGGGAGGCTGAGGCTGAAACTTGAGCTTCCTAGTTCAAGACCAGTCTGAGCAAAAGTGAGACTCCATCTCTAAAAAAATTGCTGGGTTGTTATGGCAGGTGCCTATAGTCCTAGCTACCTGGGAGGCTGGGATAAGAGGATCCCTTAAGCCCAGGAGTCTGAGGTTGCTGTGAGCTATGACAGCACAGCACTCTACCTAGGGCAACAAAGTAAAACTCTGTCTCCAAAAATAAATAAATGAATAAGTGAGATCACCGAATACTAGCCTTAGAACAAACAGACATTAAGGGCAGTCTTGTACTCACCTTTTGCTTGGACTTCACACTTACCATGGAGCTCCCAAACCTGGAGCTTGCCTGTAAGACAGTAAGGGGCTTTTGAAAACACACCACACCATTTTATCAGCTTAAAAGAAAGGGAAAGGGCTTTTTTTGGTATTTTTTCTTTCTTCAGTCCTTCAGAAAAAATACTTACTTCTGGAGAAATCAATACATATTGGGCCTAAAAGAAAAAAGTTAGGAAGAAAAGAAGACAGTGTTATTACCAATGTTTATGTGGTTTTTGTCAACCAAGTTTAATTACAACTTCGCACTCCCATTTCTGTGTTTATTGATTAGCTTTACAATATGCCTGCCCTTTGCCCCCAGAAATGCTTATAGGAATATATCTCATTATCTTATTAAATATATCTCTATATCTGATTAAAAATAATCAGATGTATACAAATGTTTATGTGAATATTTATTATGTCATTATAACAGTTAAAATGGGAAATGGCCTAAGTGACTAGTAACAATTATTTAAATAATGGGTGAATAAACTATAGTTGATGTATCAAATATTGGGCAGCCAGTAAATATATTGTAAAAAGTACCAGGTGACATAAAAAATGTTTGTAATATATCTGTAGGTTAAAAACAAAACAAAACAAAAAACATGTTACAAAATTGTATACAAAATCATGCATAATGGCTGAGCACAGTGGCTCAGCCTGTAATCCTAGCACTTTGAGAGGCTGTGGCAGGATCACTTGAGCTCAGGAGTTTGAGACCAGCCTGAGCAAAAGTGAGACCCCCAGCTCTACTAAAAATAGAAAAACCAGCTAGATATTGTGGCAGATACCTGTAGTCCCAGCTACTTGGGATGCTGAGGCAAGAGGATGGCTGGAACCCAGGAATTTGAGTTTGCTGTGATGCCACTGTACTCTACCCAGGGCAACAGAGTGAGACTCTGTCTTTTAAAAAAAATCACATATAACATGAACATAATTATTAATAAAAATGCATATACAGGGTAATAGTTAAGAGTAGGTAGGCTTAAGGCTGGCAGTGAGCATTGGCTCACACCTAATTCCAGTGCTTTGGGAGGCTGTTGGTGAAGGACCACTTGAGTCTGGGAGTACTATGAATGTACCTCTGCACTCCACCTTGAGCAACAGAGCGAGGTTCATCTTTAGAATAAATAAATAGAGTAGGTTTTAGAATCAGATCTTGGTTCACATCTCTGTTATGCCTTCCTAGCTGTGTGCCTTTTAATGAACTTTTCTCTGACTTCACTTTATCTATAAATGGGCATAATAATCAACTTCGTAGTTTGTTTTTCTTTTTGCAGTTTGGCCGGGGCTGGGTTTGAACCCGCCACCCTTGGTATATGGGGCCAGCACCCTACTCACTGAGCCACAGGTGCAGCCCCAACTTCATAGTTTTAATGTGGATTAAAATTATTTACATAGTGTTCAGCATGTGCATAATAAATGGCAGCAACAGGATTCATAGAAAACATACTAGATAGATCCACTGTACAGGTTAACAGAATTCTGGGTAATTTTTAAATTTCTTCTTTATACTTTAAAAGAGACAAGGTCTTGTTATGTCACCTAGGCTAGAGTGCAAAGGTACAACCAAAACTCACAGCAGCCTCAAACTCCCAGGCTCAAGCAATCCTCCCACCTCAGCCTCCCAAGAAACTAGGACTACAGACTTGCATCACCATCTCAGCTACTTTTCTTATTTTTTTTTGTAGAAATGGGGGGAGTCTCACTGTGTTCCACAGGCTGATCTCAAGTTGACTTGTAAAGATCCTCTAGCCTTGACCTCCCAAAGTGCTGGGGTTACAGGAGTGAACCATGGTACCGAGCCAAAACATAATTTTTAATTTAAAAAAATGGCCAGATATCGTAGGTTCAGGATATGTAACTCAAGGAAACTCACTTTATTCCTGAAAAAAGGAATTAAACAAAGCAACAACACACAAAAACAAAAGAGTGGAATTGAGGAAAGCATGGTGAAAGGAAAAAAGCATGGAAGTTTTAACAAAGCTCCAGTGGCTGTGGTCTTGTCATCTTTCCTCTGCTGTGGGCACCCACTAACCAAGCAGTGGCAGGCTGTGACCAGGGACCAATATAACATAAGTCCAGTGGGACCTCAGTTCTGGGGGCAAAGGCTACAGAACTATAAGAACTGCTAATAGCTGGGATTTATAAACTCAGGCAAGTGACTGTCCAGATCCAGGACCTGTGAGCTCAGGTGAAAGTTCCAAGAGTTCACAGTGGATGTAAGTTAACATGTAATCAAATTAGAGACCCTTCCCCAGTGAAGAATTTTGCAGAAAACTTTACCTTTTCTTCTGGGCATGGAGTTATCCATGACTTGCATTTGCCTGTTACGTCACCAAGGGTGATCTGTTTGCCATTATATATATAAACACGACCATCTTCTCCCCCAATCAGTCCGGAAGTTATATCTGCTATCCTCAGTGGGGCTGCCATGATGACTTCATCTGTAAATAATACAAACCATCAGAAGGAAGTGTCTTGATTCCTCACTGTCATCCTTCCTTATTCCACTGCTGGGTCCTAACTCGAGCTCCTGCAAATATTAGTGTCTCCTTTGAGTAACGTGCCCTGATTTCATCCTGGCAAAAGTCAAAGCCTTTTGCTTTCTATTTTGTCACTCAGCAATAGCAATTATCATGGGTGACTCTCATGTTACCATCTTCAAGAAGTGCAGCTCACTCTTACACATCCAGCTCTGGTCTTACCTGATTCAAAATCTATCTAAAGATCCTAGGGCCACTGGGCTATTGATAGGCAGAGCCTCTAGGTTTTCCAATTAGGAGACTGGTCCATTGGGCAAACAGACTCTATTCTTGGCCAACGGCCCTGCTCCTTTCTTACCTAAGCCATCATTATCCAGGTCACTCAAGTGAAGAACTCCACCAAATCGCGAGAAGCGGCGGTCTCCACTGAAGGTGCTGAGCAGGGGAGGCTGTATGTCAGATGTGAGCGCATACATCCGAGTGGTTCCACCTTGATGCAAGGTCATGGTCAGGAAGGCGATTTTAGACACGTCATCTGAAATGAACCACAGTACCTGCCGGCATCACAAGAATGAAGCTGAAGGGCACTGAATGGAGTCCTATTGTGGCTTTGTGCTGTGGACCTCAAGTGATACAGATCATCAGAATTCTATGGGACAGGGGGTTTGGGGGCTGGTCAGCTCTGACAGTTAGGGAGGCACAACTAGGTTGGGTACCAACAGTGAACACTGGAGGAGCTCAATGATTTCCCTTCAAATGGTGTTCCTTTTTCTGGTCTTTCCCCCTCTAATATATTCTCCACACAATCATCATTTTTTGGCTTTTTCTATTTTTTTGTAGAGATGAGGTCTCAGTCTTGCTCAGCCTGGTCTTGAACTCCTGGCCTCAAGCAATCCTCCTACCTTGGCCTCCCAAAGTGCTAGGATTATAGGCATAAGTCCCTGCACCTGGCCATTTCTTTCTCTTACATCATAAAATGCCTGTGTCACACCCCTGACTCACACATCTAAATGTTAATGGACTTCACACTTCACAAAACCTTATTCAATCTAACTCTTACATTTCCAGCGATATTTCAGGCCACATTCCCCTTTCACCCACACTTTGTCCATAATTAACCACAGCTCATTATATTTCATAAATCTGGGCCTTAAAACATGATGTGTTTTCTGCCTGGAATAGATACCCCTCATTGACACCCCTTGAGCTGTACGTTCACAACCCTGCCAGCTATTCCTGCTTATCATTCAGAATTTGGCTCAGGTGTCCCCTTGTCTAGAGTAGGTGCCACTAACTTGTGCTCCCATACTGTGCCCAGTGCCTTCCTAATACCCATCACAGGACAGTATCATTTTCTGTTCACTTCTGGGTCTCCTGCATCAGGCTGTCAATTCCATAAAATTCCCTAAGTGATGAGCACATATCCTTGTCTTTCCATCCACTGGACCTAGCATGTAGCTTGGTTCCATACAAGCACTCCATAAATGTTTTGTTTTTTAATTTCAAATTAATATGAGGGTACAAATTTTTAGGTTTTATTGTTCTCACTTCCAAGGTAAAGTTCAAGTTGTAGTTGACACCTTCACCAAGGGGGTGTACTGAACGTTTTTTTGAATTACCACATTTTGAACAAATTCAAAACAAATCTGTTAGATTTCCGCCTACAAACATGTTCCTTTCCTTGTATTTTTGCAAACTTCCATAAGAAGCATGATTCACTGTTATAATCTGAAAGGAAGTCATTTTACATTGTTTTTTAAAACTCTCTTTCACATAAAGTAAACACAATAATGGTTTATTAAAATATGTCCTCAGGGTGAAGCTATTCCTCGTAAACTGATTTATTAAATTCTTCTCTGTCTCTAACCTCAATAACACAGGGACTTTAAAAACCTACTGAGTTGGCAGGGTGTAGTAGCTCACGAGTGTAATCCCAGTCTGAGAGGCCGAAGTGGGTGGATTGCCTGAGCTCAGAGGTTCAAGACTAGCCTGAGCAAGAGCAAGACCCCCATCTGTAAAAACAGGCAGGTGTTGTGGCAGGCACCTGTAGTCCCAGCTCCTTGGGAGGCTGAGACAAAAGAATCTCTTGAGCCCAGGAGTTTGAGGTTGCTGTGAGCTGTGATGCCACAGTACTCTACCAAGGACGACAAATAAGACTCTGTCTCAAAAAAAAAAAAAAATACTGAGTTACTTTTATGTGTCATTTTTAAAAATCCTTTGACATTGATATTTATAATTCTTATTTTGCAGACGGTGATAACAAAAGTTCAAAGAGGTTAAGTAACTTTCCCCAAAATGACACGGCTTGCCATTAATGAAAAAAGGAGCTTAAACTCAGATTTGTCTGACTCCAGATCTTAAAGCTTTCCCCCAATACAACATGATCAAGGAGCCATGTGACTAAAACAAAGCAAAGTTTCTGGGTGCGTGACGTACCTCGAGTTGGTGCCCCAACCAGCAGCACCTGTGTCAGCGTCTCATTCATCATGATATGGCCACTAGACAGGGAAGTGCCCAGTTTTCCCATCGCCTGCAAAATGCAATAAATCAATGTTGGATAGCAGAGAAGGCTTCCCTGGGAGTGTCCACGCACCCCGGGAGGAAGGAATTACCATACCTTGTCTCCAGAAATGGTAAACCAGCTTTGGCGATTTGGGGGGAAGTAGCCATACACCCTCCCAAGGCTCTTGTTGTCACCACTGTGGAATGAACGGCCCAGTTTAGAATGAAGCACACTGTTGCCGGGGCACAGGATTAAGAGGTATTCAGGTCCAAGGAGAGGAAATGCACCTCACCCCAGCCAGGCCTCCCTGTGCACCCTCTGTCCCCGTGATCCTGGATCTGAAAGTGTGGGGAATGTCAGAGTTAACCCCAGCATCCACGGTCTCCAGATGCTGTGCCAACCATACTCCCTCCCGACTAGCAGCAAACACAGGGATGCCTACTGCTATGGGCTGGACACCGTTTCCCCCAAATTCCTGTAGCGTCTCAGAAGGTGACTGCATTTAGAGACAGGGTCTTTAAGCAGGTAATTAAGGTAAGAGGTCATTGTGGTAGGCCCAAATTCCATATGGCTGGTGTCCTCACGAGAAGAGATGAGGACACAGCCACTCAGAGGGAAGACCACGTGAGGACACGGGTAGAGACGGTCATCTGCACACCAAGGGGAGAGGCCCCTGAGGAAACCAGCCCTGCCAACACCCCCATCTTAAACTTCCAGCTTCCAGAACTGTGAGAAAATAAATTTCTGCTGTTTAGCCCCCTCAGTCCGTGGTACTTTGTTATGGCAGCCCAAGCAAACACATACACTCTCATCTGTCATCTGTCTAAATGTCTAAGGGGAATTTGCAGGCTTGCCCCAGTCTTAGCTTTTCCTTGGAAAGGTGTGAATTTCTCAGCCACGTTTCCTGATCCCCATACTTTGTGGGCTCTGCAGCAGCCGGCACTTGCCCTGTGCCCACTGGTCCCAGCCCCACACCAGCCTCACCTGCTGGTCTTCCTCCAGGTTGGGCTGCCCACCAGCAGCAAGGTTCTGTTGTCTACACCGGTGCTGTGAAGGGAGTATCCAAACCAGGCGAAGTCCTCTTCACCTCGCACCATCCAATCAGCTGCATCCACGTCCAGCTTTGCTAAAGAGATGACCAGTCCCTTTTACTTTAACTGGGCTAGAAAGAATGAGTTCTTTTTGTAGGCTAATGAGAAATGGGTTTATTCTGCCAAGTTTCTTCCAGAACTCTCACATGGCCCCATGCTGATCCTCAACACCCTGCCGTCACAGAGGGATCTCACACCTCGTACAAGAAGCATGTTTCTAAAGCGTACTTCAGTGGAGCGAAGGATGCTATTTTTTTTTCTTTTTTATACTGTGAACATAGAAGGATGCTATTTTAAAAGGTGTTTCTTGGGACAGTCAGGAGCACCATGAGGAAGTTTTGGGTCCTAATCTTCTGTGTTTCTGTTTTACACAGAGACACTATGGAATAGCCTATGGGTCTTCTTTGGATCTGGATCAAGAAGTTGGGTCACTTTTTGTATATTCAGTGAGTCTATGCATATCACTTGCTACATCTCTAACAGTAAGAGACTGTTGGAAAATTTTGGTGAAATGGTAGGGAATGAAGGGAAAGGACGTAAACAAATACACAGAAGAAGTCATTGCTGACACACGCAGAGCAGAGGGGCTATGTCCATTCCCCTCATCAGACACTACCTTTGTTGCTCTGGCTGGGGCCAGAATAAAATGCAGCCACAATTCCCCTCTGCTTCCCTCCAGCTGGTGCAAAAGGGGAGCCAATCACCAGATCAGGTCTGCTGTCTCCATTGACATCTGCAGCCAAGAGTGTCCAGCCCAAGTTACAGTAGACGGCCTTAAGAGGACATCAGGAAAGCATGTTTTACCCAGTGAGTTCTACATTTCTGCACCTAGCTAAGATCATAGACATACCTGGCAAGAGATAGTGATGTTAGGGGAAGAAGACATTCTTCCTTGTTTGGAACCAAAGTAGATGTACACAGCACCCTAGACGAAAACAGCAAGCAGACCAACCATGAGGCTCGGGTATTTGCCTGAGAGCCTTAAATAAAGTGACCATCATTCCCAATGTCTAGAAACTTAAGGACCAACAGAAACCCATCCTGTGCATTGCCACTGAGCTGCACTTTTTTTTTAAAGCCTGCCACTTCCTCTGCCCATTAAAACATAAACAAATAAATAAATAAAGCCTGTCATTTCCATCAATCTGTGAGAGCCCCCATAGTAGAAACCACATCATCTTCCTCCTTGGCTCTCCAGGATCCTGCCCAGGATCCAACACACATGATTGTGCATTGTGTTTGCAGAATGACTGACTCTTCCATGGGGCCAGCCCTGCCCTGGCCCATTGTACCTCAGAACACTAGCACACTGTGTGCCTGAGGACACATGCTGTGCCATCATTCTGTGCCATGAATCAGTTCCTCTCACCGCTTGCCTGTCTCCATCCCCATTCATTCTATAAGCATTTCTTTTCCATCATGAGCCAGGTACTGGGTACACAAAGACAAGTAAGACCAATCTCTGTCCCGCAAAGCTGGCAGACAAGTGATTACAACACCGAAGTGTAAAAGGGGTTACAATAGATGCAGGCGTGGGATGCTACTGAGGACAATTAGCCGGGGCTTCACTGGGGGTTAGGCGACACTTCCTACAAGAAGGGACATGTCACTCCTAAAGAAAGACAGAGAGAATGGGCTTTTCAGGTGGAGGAAGCTGTATGAGCAAAAGTCCTAACGTGACAGAGCCTGCCGGGTTCAGGAAGTGACAAATGGTTGGTGTGTCCAGGAGAGAAGTGTGGGGAGGACAGGGCAGGAGGGGCCTGCATTAGGAGTGGGCAATGCAGAGCCTTTGATTTCATGGTCACACAGGTGCCTGGACACTTGGGCCCTGCTATGGTGTGAAGTACATGTGGGAAGAGGGTGCTGGGGGCCATGGCCCAGGACCTCTGCCTTGGTAAGACAGCAGGTAACAGGCTGGGTTCCAAGCAAGATAGGAAAGGACTCCAGGAAGTCACCTCCTGCCGTGAGGACCAGAAGCTACTGATTAGTGGGATTTCTGCCTCTTTCCACCGGCAGTCAGCATCCTGGGGGAGGAAAAAAGAGCAAAGTACCTGGTGGAATTGGGAAACTTTGAGGCTGAAATAAGGCCAGAGGCAGGAACCGGTGCTACAAGATACCCCAAGGCCACGGCAAGGACACACCAACGCTCTGCCTGGCATGCTGGCTGTCTGCTTTATTCTAGGGGCTCCCCCAGCACTGGCCTCCCTCAGGGCCCCTTCTCCTCCCCACTTCCCCCACTTACGTTGTAAGTGAGCTGCTCGGAGTCCACGGAGGGAGCTCCCACGGCCAGGTCAGGAATACCATCCTTGTTAAAGTCCAACACAGCTAAGGCCGAGCCAAACCGACCTGAGGGCTGAAGAGGCACAAGTTAATCCCTTGGGGCTAAGCCTCAGGTTTCAAAAGAGCAGGCCCCACTCTCTAGGGACGGAGAAGGCCTGGGGACCCCCCACCCCATCACCCAAAGGCCGAAGCATAACATTGTGGCAACACATCAGTAGCAGTAGCATAGCTCAGCCCGGAAAACATTTTTGGCATGTGGGCCTTGAGGGGAAACAGAAGTGCCAGAAAGAAAAGAGTTGATATAGTCTGCACTGCATGAAGCATCAAACTCATCTTTGAAAGAATCTGAAATAAGAATTGCATAACAGCAGCCATAGCAGCTAACGTGTACTGAGTACCCAGGATGTTCTTAAGTCGTATTGTTAAAGGCGGTTGCTACTAGCCAAATAATCAACATTAAATGAATGTACTCAGCTCCTCTGTTGCAATAGCCGCATTTCTGTACTTCATGGCTCCCACAGCAGGCAGCACAGGCGGAGAACATTCCCATCATTGCAGGAACTGTCCTAAGCGCTTTTGTGGATTAAGGTTGGCATTATCCCCATTTTCAGTTTACAGATGGAAAGCTCTGTCTCTTCAGTACAATTTTCATCCAAGGTGAATTTTCTAGCTCTTTCTTGTCCTACTATGTTGTAACCCAGCCCTCTTTCCCCTGCCCACTCCTGTTCCCCAGCCCTCACCTGTTCCCCCCACCCTCTCCAGCCCATTTCCCTCCTCCTCCCTTCTCCCCCCAGAGTCGACTCCAGGAACAAGGCAAGTCCCTCCTC
>CAUYQV010033473.1:0-25429 GCA_963574575.1 Galagoides demidoff | reverse complement strand
ACAGGTAGCAATGGGAGATAGCGCACTCACAGGTAGCAATGGGAGATAGTGCACTCATGGGAGATAGCGCACTCACAGGTAGCAATGGGAGATAGCACACTCACAGGTAGCAATGGGAGATAGCGCACTCACAGGTAGCAGTGGGAGATAGCACACTCACAGGTAGCAGTGGGAGATAGCCCACTCATGGGAGATAGCGCACTCACAGGCAGCAATGGGAGATAGCGCACTCACAGGCAGCAGTGGGAGATAGCACACTCACAGGCAGCACTGTGAGATAGCGCACTCACAGGTAGCAGTGTGAGATAGCACACTCACAGGTAGCAATGGGAGATAGCTCACTCACAGGTAGCAATGGGAGATAGCGCACTCACAGGTAGCAATGGGAGATAGTGCACTCATGGGAGATAGCGCACTCACAGGTAGCAATGGGAGATAGCACACTCACAGGTAGCAATGGGAGATAGCGCACTCACAGGTAGCAATGGGAGATAGTGCACTCATGGGAGATAGCGCACTCACAGGTAGCAATGGGAGATAGCGCACTCACAGGTAGCAATGGGAGATAGCGCACTCACAGGTAGCAATGGGAGATAGCGCACTCACAGGTAGCAATGTGAGATAGCGCACTCACAGGTAGCAATGTGAGATAGCGCACTCACAGGTAGCAATGGGAGATAGTGCACTCATGGGAGATAGCGCACTCACAGGTAGCAATGGGAGATAGCGCACTCACAGGTAGCAATGTGAGATAGTGCACTCAAGATGCCACTTCCTAGAGGTGAGGTTGGTGTCCTTGCTTGCCCTATCTGAAGATCAAGTGTGAGAGTGAGCACACTGGAGGGGCTGCACGGCTACCACCATCACTGTCAGCACAGGACCCACTGGCCAAACAGATCCCTTGCTCGTGGTTGTCTCTCAGGATGGACAGTCAGGCAGTAAGCTCCTGACCCAGGGTCCCCACTGGACCCAGATAGAGCCAGCTGGTGGTGGAGGAACTGTCCCCACAAGGGTATAGGCAGGGGACCTCAGCCTGGGCCAGGTCAGGGCTGGTGGAGTTGAAGCAAGTGGGCAGCATCATGGTGGTCAGGACAGTATGGATCACAAGCACACGGATGCCACAGTTGGAGGGATCCAGGCAGGGGATTGTCTCTCTGGCATCATTGGTCCTTTTATCCTTCACAGCAATGTGAGTGAAGGTCTCCCCTCTATGACAGATGACGGACAAGCAGAGGGAGGAATTGGGACTTCAGATTACCTCCTCCTGGTGCCCAACCTGTATCCAGCTTTCAGTAGGTGCTTAGCCAGTGCGAGTTGAACCAATGGCCTGAGGTCAGCCCACACACATCAGGAATCACCAGAGCTGCCCTCCCCAACCCTCCTCAAGCCTCCCCCAGCCTCATCTTATGTTAGGTCCCTTCTATAGTCCAGCAGAATCACAGCTGCACTGCCCAGAATGACCACAGCCAGCAGGAAAATGCCTCTCCTGGCGGCCAAGGCTCTGACGGTTGCACATCCTTTCCCGAAGAAACAATAAACAGGGCAGGTTACTATCTTGGCAGCTTTCTTCACCAAGGTCCTGCCAAGATGAGAGGACGTCATTCCCAGCTGAGGAGCTGGTACCCCACGTTGCCCTCGGTCTTAGAAATGTCTTCAAAAGCTGTGTTATATACTTAAAATTCTCTAGAAGGGTGGCACTTCCCTCTAAGGCTGACCGTTTTACAAATCAGTGGTCAAGAAGAGATTCTCACAGCTGCGCCCTGAAGATGAGGCTGACTCAGCACCGCTTCTCCCCACCTCCTCCTGCCCGCCCTGGTTTCCCAGCACGCAGAACACCGGGGCACTGGGGACCATGATGCTGGCACCATGAAGGGACTCTTTTTGGAAAGTAAGAAGACCCAGCAGAAAATCCTGGGGGAACTTGAACTTGTAACACCAGTACAGTGTAGAAATCTCAGCTGGAAGCCGCCTGAGGCTGGACAATGCCTTCTTAGCAGCTGGCAAGCCCAGACGCCAAAGTGCCCTGAGGTTTAGTTATAGGTTCCTTGGAATTTCCTTACAAATGAGTAACTTCTTTCCCATTTTCCAAAGGTTTGGAGGTTTTTGTTAAGAAATACATTTGAAGCGTTGTTAGGAAAAACATACCCTTTCCACAAACCTCAAAGTATGTTCAGAAAGCCCAGCAGCTCCAGGCGGGAGCGGCTCTCCGGAGGGGGCTGGGCCCCTCTGCCAGTGCCTGCCCAGTAAACAAGGGAGTGTTTACCCAGGAGGGTTCATGGTTTGGGGCCTGTATAAATAAAAGATAGATGAGAAAGCCCAATAGAAAAACCAGCTTGGAATGTCTCCCTGCCTGGTGGAGCCAGAGAATATTTTTCCATCCCAGAAGGAAAAAGATAATGCGACATTCCCAGAGTGACTCCCGGGGGTTCTGCCAGGTTCCCTGGTCGGGAGAGATGACATATGCACTGTCTAGGGAAACTGCCTCCTGTGAGTTTCTGGACAGAGTGCTTGGTGAGGAAAAGGAAGAGATCAGAAACATGACCAATAGCTTTAGGGTGTTCCCCCCAAATCATGTCCACCCGGAACCTCAGGATGTGACCTTATTTGGAAAGAGGGTCTTTGTGGCTGTCATCAAGGTAAGCAGAGAGATGAGATCATCCCAGGCTAGGGTGTTGCCTTGTGAGAGACCAGATAGAGCCACACAGCAGAGGCAGAGGCTGCAGAGTCTCAGCGGCAAGCCGAGGCGCCAAGGTTTGCCTGAGACCAGCAGCGGGAGACGCCAGGGAGGAGCCTCCCAGGCAAAGACAAGAAGAGAGGGTCCCACAAGCTGAGAATGAGACCCGCTCACTCACCAGAGTCAAGACAAGAAGAGAGTGTCCCACAAGCCGAGAATGAGACCTGCTCACTCACCAAAGTCAAAGCCTCTGGACACTGGAACGGGTACAAATTTTCTAAGTAATTTGCTTTCAAGAGAGCTCAGACTATTTTGAGGAAATTAGATGAGGACGCCATAGGGCAGGCTGTGGTGAGAACAGCAGTCGGACCCCAAGCGTTCTGAAACCCGGCTGGACTGTGAAGTGGAGACAGCACCTTCTCCCTGGCCTGTCCTTCCCCGGTCTATTGGGCACAAGGGAAGGATGGCCCTTAGTGAGTGTCAGGAGGGAGGTGTCGCCACCAGGGACTCGGGACCCTCACGTCCACCCCGTCAAGGCTGGGATCCAGCTGCCCCTCCAGGGCCTCCCAAAACCAAAACCTAGCCATGAAAGGGACAAAATAATTTCAAATTCTCCTTCTGTCAATTAGAAAGAAGCTGGCCTTTCAGTCATCCAATTTGTCCTCTTGGAAATACCCTTTCTTGAAAGAAAAAGGAAGGAAGAAGAGAGAGAGGAGTCATCTTCAGAAACGTCCATTCCTCCCACCCCCACCCCACTGCCTTTAGTCCTGTGTCCAGCTCTGGGCCTTGGACCTGCAGATGACTCAGCGCTATGTATCTGGAGTCCAGCAGAGAAGGTAACCCGAACGAGAGCCCCTCAGCACCTGCCACCCGAAACCCCGTAACTCAGCCTGTGTTCCCCACGCACAGCAGAGCTGAGGACCAGACCCGGACCTCACTTCCTGCTGCAGCCATGTTTTGGGGTTGTACTTACAGCATGATGGGTACCCTGTGCCAGGCGTGGATGGGCAGGGACCCCAGATGGGCTGTGGAGGAGGTGTCAAAGTTTCACCTGTGCTTCCACCTCCTTCCCCCTTCCAAGGCTTGGGCTACTCAGGCTCCTGGAGCCCACCAGCCTCACCATTGTTCCCCCCAAGGGAGCCAGAGCCATCCTCGTGTGTGTGGGCTCATGGGGTAAGAGGCACAGCAGGGCATGGTCCACTGTCTGTGGCCTGCCAAGCTGTCTGTGCCCCCTGATGCCCAGTCCTAAGCCTACTTCACTCTAGTTAACATCTGCTGAGTCCTCTGGAGCCCATCAGGTTGTACCACTAACCAACATACACTTGGGAGGAGAAAACGCCAGTGGACAAGCTACCAAGAGGGGAGGGGAGGGGTCCAGTCAGTGTGAGCCCCTCGTATGCAAACAGCTCCCCCCGAGAACACCCAAGGCAGGGTGACGACTGTCACAAGTATCTAAAGGACTGCCAGGAAGAAGCTCCTATTTCTTTGGAGGAGCCCAAAATCAGAACAAGAGGCAACGGCTGGAAGTTACTCCCAGGTGGTTCCCTCCGCACGGGAAGACGCTTCTCACAGTAGGAAGTGAGCCGCCGCAGCAGCCTCCTGCAGTAAGGAGCTGCCCGAGGTCAGGACTACGAAGCTGACCAAAGGGCCATGTGAGGTTCTAGGAAGGGGCCGGGCTTGGGGCATCACCAAGGCTGATCTGTGCTGCTGTGGGGAGCTCAGGCCTTTCTGGGGACATAAGGCAGATTCGCATACGTGGCAGAATTCCTTGGAGAGGGAAGGGAATTTGTCTGAATAGTAGGAAGGAAGCTTTAGGGACAGTGGCAGCGATGGAATATTCTGAACTTGGATCACTTGAGAACATCCAAAGGCCAAAACCGTTCTCATGTGACCCTCTTGCTTTGGGGAAGGAGGGCCGGCATGGGCCCCAAATGGCCTTGGAAAGAGGCTGGGCCCGCTTGACCACTGGAGAAGGTACCCAGGGTAGGATGAGACATCCCCCGGCTCTATGCCCACAGCTCCCTCCACTGGACACCTTTAAGGCCAGAACCATGAAGAACGTGAGACAGGCCAGGGAGCCAGCCAAGGAGGGATTAAAAGCACGGTGACTTCACCTGAGCTGCCAGGATTTCTGCCCAGATGTTCTCTGCACCCCAGGCAACATAGTCTATCTTCTGGAGGTCTCCTAAGGGTGGAGTGAGAGACAGACAGACGCAGGTGGTTTTCTATAAAAGCCTCTGATAACTGAGAAGTCACTGCAGATGGAGCTCCAAGGTTCCAAGGGAGAAGTCCAGGCTCTAAACACCCCTGGGCTCTGAACACCCCCCCCCCGAGTGCCCCCAGGCTCTGAATGCCCAGGCTTTGCTCACCTGCTTATCAACCAACTCTATGACCACTGGGCTGACGAGGCTTCCTGGTGGGTCTCAGTTTACCTGCCATAGAGAATGGATACACAAGGTGAAGTGGGACAGTTTGGAGGCACTGAGCACCTGAGCTCTTGTCCCTGCATCTCTGGGGCAGGACTTCCTCCTGAGAGAGCTGAGCCATGACAGACTCATCTGTGCCAAAATATGAACAGCTGACCTTTGACCACCCCACAAACAAAAAGAGAGGTGACAGGCCAAGCTCCTGGTGCCTCAGCACAGAGTAGAAGTGCCAGCAAGGGGACCCAGCATCAGTAAAGATAAATTTTAGGCTCTACGTAAGTATTAAGGAACTGGCTCTGGGTTTATTTATTTGGATAATTTTTTTTATTAAATGATAACTATGTACATTAATGCAATTCTGGGGTACAGTGTGGTGTTTTCATATACAATTTGAAATATTTTCATCAAACTGGTTAACATAGGCTTCATGTCATCTTCTTAGTTATTGTGTTAAGACAATCATATTCTACTCTTAGAAAGATTCACTTGTACCCTTGTAAGATAAACCATAGAGTGATCCCTCCAATCCCCCTCCCTCCACCCATTCCCCCTTCCCTCTCCCTCCCCTCTCCCCATATACTTAGGCTGTTATTAGGTTATAGATTTCATATGAAAGCTATAAATTAATTTCATAATAGGGCTGTGTACATTGGATACTTTTTCTTCCATTCCTGTGACACTTTGCCAAGAAGAACACTTTCCAGCTCCATATTTGGATAAATTTTAACAGGCCTCCAAAGATGAATGGACAAACAACCAGAGATGATGTTGAACTTTCTGAAAAGTGACTGGTGTTGCCGTCCAGGATGGCTGACATCTAAGAAGACAACACCAAATGCTGACACGGAGCAACTGGAACTCATGAACGTTGTCAGTGAAAGATGACATGGTGCAACCAGCTGGAAAAGGCTCTGGAAGCCTCTCATGAAACTGAACAGGCACCCCACACTTAGATCTTTACTCAAGATGAATGAAAATACAGGTCCACAAAGAGATTTGTTTATAGCATCTTCATGAATAGCCAGCCCCTAGAGATAGCCTGAGTCCTGATTAACAGGAGAATACACAAACAAACTGTGGTACATTCTTAAGTGAATACCAGTCAGGAACACAAAGAAAGGAACTATTAATGACTCACAAACAACATGAATAAATCGCAAAACCATTACCCTGAATTCAGGAGAGGACAGATACAACTGCGTCTATGCTGTGTGATTACACAGAGGTCTAGAATCTATGGGGAACAAAACCAGAGCGGTGGTTGCTCCTGAGGAGTGAGGAGTGGTCTTGCTTTGAAAGGGGGCTTTGGAGAACTTTCTGGGGTTCCAGTAATGTTGTAAACCTTTGAGGAAGCTTATATATCTGCCAAAAATCAGTGAATACACACTTAACATTTGTGCATGTCACTGTATCCAAATTTTACCTCAACCACCCCCCCCAAAAAAACCTATAAACAGATATTGAGCTCTAATTAATGAACGACGTGCACGGTGAAATATTTAGAAAACGTGCTGAAGTCTGCGAGGTACTTTGGAATGCACTAACCTGAGACACCCCGGGTTGAGGGGCAAGAGATGCGGAGCTGTGCAGATGCATGAAAAGGCGCATATGGCAAATGTTAACCTGGGATGTCTACTCCGTTTATTCAACTTTTCTGTTTTGAAAATGTTCATAATGCCACTTGCTATTAGGATAGAAAGTTGCTGGTAGGAAGCGCTTTTGCTCGCCGGTCACCGGGAGGCTCCTGGAGCGTGGGGAGCTCAGTACCTCTTGCCCAGGTGTTGCTTTGCTGCCATTTTTACTGAGCACCTGTTAAGATCCCGGAAACTTGCCTGATGCTTTTATATGTGTGGCGTCTCAAATCCTTAAGACAACTCCCTAAGCTGAAACAGGTGATACCCCGCTTGTTGTCTGATAGAGGATGAGGATGCAACCCCAGTCTCCTGATACCAACTCCCCACACTGCCTCAGCAAGAAACCTGGGCCCAGGGAGTGCCAAGGGACAAATTCCCGGTTCACTGGGGAACTCCAGTGGCCCCCCATGGTGACCTCTGGGGTGACCTCTGGAACATCCCAGCTCTGCCACTTATCGAAGAAGCTTCCTACAGACTCTGTTCCTCGTCTTCCTCTCCTGCAGGTGAGAACATTCTAGAAATGTTCAGTTCATCTTCACTATCAAAGCACATTTAGGAAGGTGAGATCACCCTCAAAGCCCTGAGTGAAGAAACCAAATATGTGATCCAAGTAATTTTAGTTTGTTTTTAAGTATTTCCGATTTGCCTGCAATGCATCCTGGACATTTTGCTATTACGACGTAAATGTAATAAACCCTAAAAACTGCTGAGATTTTACGTAAAAGTCAGCTAGGAATGCATCTCAGTTTTGCTTGTGGTCCTCAGCCCTCAGGAGAAGTTCGCCACTGACAGCACAAGAGCTCTGAGCCTGGAAGCCAGGTCAGGGTGCCGTGGTCTGAACCCTCCGCCGGCTAGAGGCCTGGCATGTGGCCGAGAGTAATCACATCATCGCCTCTCACTCTCCTTATCTGCACTACACAGGCCCTCGGAGAGATAAAGTCACCCCACAAAAGGGCTTTGAGTTTGGGGATGACCGACATTGCTCCAAGACAAAGAATTATTATTCAGTTATGAAAAGACAGGCTGATCAAGTTGAAACCTGGCAATGCACCCTACAGCTTTAATTTGGCCACTAACTTTTCATTCCTTCAGAGTTAGGGCAAAAATTTTAATTAATTTTATGATCAAAGATCATGGCAGAAATCTGCCTTTAACAAAGAGCAACATCTAAAAACCAGGTTTAAGACCAGAAAACCAGATACTGCCTTCCAAATACCGTAAACTTGGGGCTGGATGACAGACACTTCCTCAAATCCCGCAGACCTAAAAACGGGTCACGGCACCCACCTGCTTGCTGCCCGGTGATCAGCCAAATGAGGAAATCCACCCACGCTCAATTTTCTTTTGGGGGAGTAAAGGGAGATTTTGTTTACTGATTGACAGAAAGGATTTATCAGTTCCAATTCTCTAAATAAAAGGAACCTTTATGCCATTGGCTCTAGTTTTATATTTTACTAAAGCGAGTGAAAATAATCTTTCCTTTCAATATCATGATGATCATGACAACTAAATTCAGTATAAGATCCGGAAGAGGATCTTTGACTAGAAAAAAATAGCTGTCAAGGGTATTAAGTTTGAATGAGGACAATGGATGAGAGACTAGGATACAGTGATGTGAGTGATGCAAGAGGATGTCCACGTCCTCAGCAATACACACCAAAGTGTTGAGGGGCAACCTCTGTCCAAGCAGTCCTCTCCCCAGAGTTTATGTGTACATATGTCTATATACAATATATACTCATGTATACATGAGGACTTACACAGATACATATACACACATCATTGATCCATAAAAAGTTTGAAGATCTACAAAATTCAAGAAACTCAAAATCCACGTGGATGGAAACAAACGAAGCCCTCCCACCAATAAGCCGAGCAAGTGGAAACCTGCATGAGTGAACCAGAAAGGACGCTGCTGACTGTGTTTCTTGCAACTGAAATCACGGACCATCAGTCTGTCTCAAAACTTTCATAGTGACCCAGGTATATGCACACACATAAATTTACATATGAACACATAGACATACATGTGTACATAAGCATATACATGCACATATTCACGCATTTATACCTACACATGCACATATGCACACGTGTATACCTGAATGTGTACACACCCACACACATGTATACAAGCACATGTACATATGCACACATGTATACCTGCACACGTACATGTGAACATTGCAAATATGCATTCATATGTAACTGCATATACACGCACCCGTATATGTGTACAGCTCCTACTCCCCGTCTCACCGCCTCCCACTGCCCAGAGCCTTGCAGGCTAATAGGGTACCAGCACAGGAGCAAGGCCCGTGCTGGCATTCAGCCAGGCTGGCAGACCTGCCACCAAGGGTCCACCTTGGGGTCATAAATCTGGGCGCTTGGCAGTAGCCAGCCAGTGACCTCACAGCTGGCCTTCATCTCAGCTTTGTGGCAATGACCTACATAAAACTGGAGGGAGGCATTTCCTCCAAGACAGGGCACATTACTCAGAAAATAAAGTGCAGTGATGATGACTTCACAATCTTAAAATAAATTCCATTTGGCCAAAATCAAGTTCCCAGAGTCTAATGTGACAGCTCCATCTTGCTGTGCTTCCCCTCTAAATCCTCAGATGTGCAGGGGACAGTTCCTGCAGGTAAGAAGGGGTGAGACTTTCTCTCCTGACGTGGAAAGCCCCCTGCAGCGTGGTCGCCCTGGATTTAGCTCAGTGAGGTCATCCAGCTTCCCGACAGAACGGCTCCCAGCTGTTTGGACTAGAGACACTTAAACCCAATTTCGGTTTCAAAGTCTGCCATTAAAGATTCCATTGTATTTCAAATAAACACGGGATAGGCAGTCAGCAATGTCTAAATCCTGCCTTCTTGTTTTAAAAACAAATTTTAAACCATGTGATACCTATCCCCACCCCCACCTTAGCCCAAATCTGTTGAAAACGGCCCGTCTTTTTTCTTTACATTTTGAAACACAGAGAAAGGCCAAGAGTCACAGATGGTGGTCCTTGCCCTGCCGTGTTGCTGCGGCCGACAGGTGTTCCTTCTGAGGCTGTCTTCTTGTCTCTGGCAGGGAGAGTATGCAGGTGCTGAGCAGAGGTGCTGCATAACCCGCTCTGCTCGCTGAGCTCAGTTTTAGGGAACCATCCGCAGAGACTCACAGGTGTGGCTCTCAGGCTTGTGGGCAGAGGCGGGTGTGGAGCCAGCAGGCTGGCTCCAGTGGTGATGATGGAGCCACCTCCAACCTTTTGGGAACACAGGCAGTGCTAAGGCCTGGCAGGTTGTCTCCGCCAAACCTCATGTTGAAATCTGATCCCCAATGCTGGAGGGGGCCTAATGGGAGGTGTCTGGCTCTTCTAAGTGGAAGCAAACCCTGGTGAATGGGGAACACCCCTCCACAGTGAGTGAGCTCAGGCTCTATCAGTTCCTGAGAGCCGGCTGGCAGAGTGGGTCTCTCCTGCACCTCACACCCTCTCCCACCTCGTGATCTCTGTACACACCAGCTCCCATGTGCCTCTGCCACCCATAGGCGCAGCCCAAGGCCCTCCCTATGCAGGTGCCCCACCATGGACTTCCCAGCCATCAGAACCGTGAACCAGACAAGACTTTTTCCCTTATAAACTGCCCAGCCTTAGGGATCTCTTGTAGCAATACAAAAGAGAACCAGACGGGCAGGGGTGGGAATGTTACTGAGATGTGAATAAGTTTCCCTCCTTGATGTTTCTTGGCCAGCGTATCAGTTAGCTCTCCGAGTCCCATCCTAGACAGGACTGTCTCTGACCCCTCAGGGCAGTGGTGGTCGTGGTGTCCCCTTGATGATAAAGTAGTTGGAGTGGTTCCCACCTCCCTGCCCCCCACACCTCCCTTTGGGGATGCTCTGGAGAGGACAGTAGGGGTCACTTAAGCCAAATAGAGTCAGACACGGGGAGATGGCAGGAGATTACATTCAAACACATCATTCTCCCTGCACCACACCCTCCAGCCATGACTCCCAGACTTGAAAGTGCGAGCTGCATTTGGACCCATTTTCACCTCAAAGCAAAGCAAACTGGAACCGTCTCAGACCTCCCACCTGCTCCAGGTGCCGAAGGCTCCGTTCTGTCCCCCACAGATGCCAGAACATGTGGTCAATGGAAAGGAATGTTGGGACTTAGTTGGGACCTTCCCAAGATGGGCCCCAGTGGAACCAGTGGGGGGGCAGGGTAGGGAAAACAGGGGACCCAGGACTTTCAACAGTCTCAAGGTGGGAAAATTCATAGTAATGTCATGCCTGCATGTGCACACACACACACACACTAGGCATCATCTCCCTCAGGAGAGCAACAACAACTGGCATGTGTCCAGCACAGGACCAGGGACCTGGAGACTGGAGTGACAGGACTAAGGCCAGTTTCTGGGGTATTATCTTCACTCCATCCCCAGCTACCTCCTGCTGCCCCACCCCAGAGAGCCCTCAAAGGGGGCTCTGCATTCACATACCCTAAAATGAGCAAGGCCAGAACCCCAGAGGTCCCAGAAGTAGGGAAGGGTCATCATGACCCAGCTTCCACCCCTCTGGTGGCACTGGCTGATGCAGGCAGGGACAGGAGCTGAATGGGGCCAGAGGGGCCAGTGGGGTGGGGCTGAGGCAGAGGAGAGGCTCATGAGGACACACGCAAGCTGGTGGTCGGTCCAGAGGAAGGTTCCAATTGTGAACAAGAAGATCCCCTGAGAGTTAGAAAGCAGGAAATAAGGACGACTCTATTTAATACAATAGATGATCAACTTAGGAAGTCAATTCCGTTCTGCTCCCCACCTTCACCCAGCTGAAGGAGAACAAGCTCAAGGCGTGCCGGGGATGACGGGATCTGGGCGCCAGCTTCTGTAGAAACATCTACAACGCCAGGACCACCAGCTGCCAAAAAAGCCTCAAATTCAGGAGTCAAACTACAGCCGGCAGGGCCACGTGGGGACGTCCTGAGGCTGGAGTGAGGACCCAGAAGACACATGAGCTGACGCAGGAGGGTGGGGAGGGTATAGGAGGGGACACGTGGGTGACACGTGAGCTGAGGCAGGAGGGTGGGGAGGGGATGGGAAGGGAACACGTGGGTGGGGTGGAAGCCCCACACGGCGGGGCTGAAGGACGTAGGACATTTTTGAACCTTTAGAGAAGTGCCAGTGGGATCCCACATCACATGTGACCCACACGTGCCACAGGACCCAGGGGCTGGACAAACGCTGGTGGAGCTGCAGCCAGGCCCGAGTGGCTACCTTCCTGTGCACCTGTAGCCGCGCACTCAAACGGAGAAGAGCCATTGTCACCAAACCCAGCCAGAACCCAGCCATGAGGCTTGCAAGGCCCCGTGTGTCCCAGCCCTGTCATTTACCAGCTGGGCGACTGCCCTTAACGCCTCTCAGCCTCAGCTTCCTCCTGGGGGAAAGGGGATGAAGAACAGTGCCCGGGTCACAAGCTATTGTCAGGGTCATGTGGAGATTCCAGCCCCAGGCTCGAGAGCACTGGGCACCTTTGGGAACCTGCTTTCTACCACAGAAGCTCCCTCTCTCTGCAGGAGAGACCAGCTGGATGGCACAGAGGGAAGAGGCACATCGGGCAGGCGGGAGCTGACCTTGGAGGCAGCCACTGTGAAGGCACCTCCGCGGTGTGATTTAGACGTCACCCGCCCCAAATCCAGCCCCCTGGGTTTACCCATCCTTCTCCTCAAACTCAATCAGAGTAGGATGGTAACACACAGCTACACGTTGATTTTATAGGGCAAGTTAGTTTAGATATGAGTTTTTTAAACGTTAGAAAATCCTAGCTGCAAATGTTTTTATCCAACAATCCCAATAAAGAAATTCACAACTCAGTAAAATTTATCAGAGTGCTATTTTCTCATCTTAACAAACAACATGCCCTTATTAACTTTTCTACTAAATGGACATTACTGATCACATGAGCCTTTCACGATTGCCTGTTTCATTTCCCTCCCTCAAAACCCAAAAGACAAGAACTCAGGTGCAAACAATTGAAGTGAGGGGTGACCCAGGCTGCCCAGTAAAGGAGGGAGGATGGGTACCCCAGTGAGAGGACCACTGTGGGAACGCCCCACACAGGGAGGCAGGCTGGGCATGTGCCCTCCAGCTCCGGGCCTGAAGGGTCAGAGTCACTCCTGGGCCCTTGCCTGTGGTCCTTCAGCTGTCCTGTGAACAGGATCACACCAGGAATATCCTCAGGAGAGACCCAGGAAGATTCCCAGGTCTACACCACAGGGCCCACCTGAGCAGCAAGGGACCCCTGGGTGGTAGGGTGGGTGCCACACACTCCAGCAAGATAAGTGAAAGTGGGTTTCACCCTCCACACAGCACGGGGCTTCCATTTGAGTGTGGGTTTAAAGACCTAGGGCCCTGGAAGCAGTCACATCTGGATTCTCCATAAAATCCAGTCCCCACCACCACCCCCCTCCCACAGCGTCCCACTCTTCCCCACCCTCCCCCATCCCAGAAGAAGTGGGATGGAGCCCCTGATATAAGGTCATGGGCCCCTCATCCCTCACAACTCTGTGCCTGCCCCTCTCCTTCAAGGGCTCACACCCCCTGGCTGGCCATGTTAGACACTGGGGTCCCCTGGCATCCCCCTTGCCCCCTCCTTTACTGCCTGCCACCAGTCTGGAGGAACTCGGAACCTCCCGGGTCCTTCCCCAGCAGCTGCTCTGCTCTCCCAGCCATCACTGTCGCCCACACTGCGGCCTTCCCCAGCCAGACACAAGCAGACCCCACTGATGTGACTGCCTGCTTCTGTCCATGTCTGTCACACAAGCTGACCTGTCCCCAGCCCAGACAGCTTGGCACAGAGGTTCCCTGAGACAAGTTGATAGGCAGGTGAGGAAATGAGCACCAAGGCGATCCTCCCAAAGGTGTCTGCCTCAGGAGCACAGGACCCCACCCAGCGCTGCACGCCTGTCCTCTCAGCCCGGGGCCAGATGCTCACACTTTCCCCAGCCTGAAGCCACATGGCATGGGGGCCACAGGGTCCTCCCCCAGCAGGCCACAGCCCCCCCATGCTCTGGAGTGACTGCAGGAAGGACACAGGGTCACCCAGGGCTGCAGGAGGAAGGTGGGGAGGGTCGGTGTCCAGCAGGGAATGCAAGCCCAGCCCACCAAGCCCTGGGGCAGCCCCAGTCAGGCTGCAGCCAGCCCAGGTCACTCGGCCAGCGTTGGGCCAAGATCGACCTCTCCACAAGAATTAGGAAACTCCCTGACTGAGCAGCAAAAACAGTGACAGAAACAGCTTTGGAAACACAGACCGGGCCTGTTGGCACTGGGAGACTCCAGCACCCCCCACAGCCAGTAACTTCAGGCTCCGCACTGCTCCCTGCCGTGCTGGCCTCGCCTGATTTCCCGCCTGTGCCAAAAGTAAGACCCATGTGTGTTTCCTGTCACTGAGTAAGAGCTTACACAAACGCAGTGGCTCTGGGCAATACGCGTGTCACCTGCCACAGACTAGAGGTTTGTGGCCCCCCTAGATTCCTATCTTGAAATCCTGCCCCCCAAGGTGATGGTGTCAGGAGGTGGGGCCTTTGGAGAGGTAACCAGGTCATGAAAAGGTAACTATCATGAATGGGATTAGTACCCTAGAGAGACCCCATGTCTCTTCCACTGTAAGGACTCCACGAAGATGCCCTCTAGTCACATAAACCCTTAGTACCCTAGAGAGACCCCATTTCTCTTCCCCCGTGAGGACTCCATGAGAAGATGCCCTCTATTCACACAAACCCTTAGTACCCTAGAGAGACCCCATTTCTCTTCCCCTGTGAGAACTCCACGAGAAGATGCCCTCTATTCACATAAACCCAGCAGCTGCCCTCACCAGACATCAGACCTGCCAGAGCCCTGATGTGGCAGGACCTGAGCTTGCAGAACTGTGAGGTGTAAACACCTGCCTTTGCTAAGTGCCCAGTTGCAGGCTCTGCTGCAGCAGCCCACAGGGTCACACAGCACTCTGCTGTTCCAGCTGTCCCCAGAGCTGCAGCTCCTCTGCAGGCTCCAGGACCCAGGGTCTCGCGTTTTCCAGCTTCCAGATTCCTACATTCCTGGGCGCTTCCTCATCTCCAAGGCCCACAGCTCAGCATCCAACCTCTCTCAGCCTCTGATCTCTACTCCCTCCCCTGACCCTCTTGCCCCTTCCCTATAAGGACCCTTGCAACCACACTGGGCCAGTGGATAACCCAGGAAAATCTCCCCGGCTCGATATCCTTCACTTAACCACACCTGCAAAGTGCCTTTTTTTATAAGGCTGTTTGCATGAGGACATCTGGGAGGGAGGGCATTACTCTGCCTACCCCAGCCCTTGAGGATAGCAAGGGGTCTGTGTCCTTGTTCTCAGAATGGCAGAATACACAGAACAGTGGGGAGCATGAATCCAGCACCAAGAATGGGGGGCTGAGGGGAAGATGGTGGCAGTGGCTCCAAGGGGAAGTGAGTCCTGATAGCCAGAGCCACGGGCCAGCAGAGTGTGGGGAGGGATGGAGAACTGGTGCTATTGTTCCGCAGCAGGTAGCTGGGCACACCAGCCTGGACAGAGGAGGAATTCAGGAAGCATGATCTAGAAAGCCATCTCTGCCTGTGGGCCGTTGTCTTCCTATTGTCGTGGTGAAAGGAGTGACCTCCCAGTTAAGTGGACTTGGAATTCCAGCAGCATCTACAGCTTTCAAGTGGGGTCTACTTGTGTCTGGCTGTAGCTGGAGAAGGTCGCAGTGTGGGCGACAGTGATGGCTGGGAGAGCAGAGCAGCTGCTGGGGAAGGACCCGGGAGGTTCCGAGTTTCCCCAGACTGGTGGCAGACAGACGGTGAAGGAGGGGGCAAGGGGACTCTCAACTCCAGAGTACATGGGTCCAAATGAAGAGAAGGAGATTGGGTTCGTGCTGAGAATTACAGCAACCAACAAAGCTCAACGGCAGTCCGAGACGAAGCTCGCCAGCATGTCGAGCCATGTCCCTCCCCACCTGGAACCTGAAATGTTGGCTCTGTTTGCCCTTCTGACACGTGTTTCTTTGTTTGTGCAACAGTGACTCCATTGGGCCCAGGGGGGACCTTTGATCGGTTCCCGGGGTCTTGGGCCTCTGTCTTCTGTACTTCTGCTAGAAGAACTGTCGCCGTAGGCTGCCTCTCCCGAGACTAAGTGACAGCAGGAGAACAGGGGCAGGCTGTGGACACAGGTCCAGAAAAGCACAGCAACCCCAGAGGCCCCCAGAGCCGCCAAGCCAAGCCATCAGTGTGTTTAAAGTGCAAAATTCAGTCACTTCTTAGCATGTTGTGCAGCCATCCTCACAATCAATTTTAGAACATTTTCATCACCCCAGAAAGAAGCCCCCTACCCTTGGCCATCAGCTCCTCCATTCTCCCACTGTCCTCACCACCCTGAGCCCTGGACAACCACTGACATGCTTTCTGTCCCTGTGAACCTGCCTATTCTGGACCCCTCAGAGCAAGGGAATCCAAGATGGCCAGTCCTTCATTTCTGGCTTTTTCCCCTTAGCTTAAAGTTTCAAGATTCACTCAAGCTGCAGCAGGTATCTGCACTTCATTGCTTCCTAGGTCTGAGTAATACTCACCATGTGGCTGGGCCAAGCATCACTGTCCTGGTCATCGGCTGACGGACGCTTGTGATCTCCTCGCCTCCTGCCTGTGTGTGTGGCCCCCTTACCTGGGTTCTGCTTTCTCCACAAAGGAGTTGGTTTAGTTGCAGTGGAGAAAGCAGAGCCCAACCTAAAGATGCCACCATTGGTGCCTCCATCTCCCCAGGGAGGAGCTGTGGGAGCACCCTAGACCCCGGGGAGCACCCCAACACTCCATCTCTTGGAGGCTGTGATCAGTGCCTATCTCACCCACAGTCTGAGGACACACACTCATGGCCACCAGGTGGGGGATGCGGGCCCAGCTCCCATGCTGCCCATGCTCCACACCAGTTCAGGTCCTGTGTGAGGGCGTCCAGAAGGCCCCAAGGACCCTGGGATAGTCCTCCAGCCCACAGCTGCCTCCAAGAGGGAGGACAGTAGCTGCCATGGCCCTCCACAGTGCCATGACTGTTGAACTTAAACCAGGATGGTAAGACTTTCGTGTAACCATGCCAAGGACTTGGCAATTCGCAAACATTAGCACACAGAATTCAAGTATCAGTTCTCATAACCCCTCATCAAAACATTGTGTCTTGTTACTGGGCATGATGTCCACACCCAAACACTATTATTATAAAATTCTTGGACCAAAACCTCTCTGTGCAAAATTCTTACTTGTGCTTGCTTTACTTAGCCTGAATCCACTGAAAGCAGTTTGTTACTTCTGTTCCGGGGTCCCACCTGACCACTGTGCAAGTTTAGCCCCCAGGAAGTGAGAAACATTGACAGGCAGAAGTAACTCACTGTGCAAATTACAGACCATGTTATGTACACGCACATGCATACACACACACACGGATGTACACACACACGTACACACGTGCACACTCACATGCACACACATACACACGGATACACACGTGTGCACACATGAACACATGCACACATGTGTGCACACTCACATGTACACATCCAAACACGCATACACTCAAATGCACACACACGTACACATGCACACTCTCACATGCACACATAGTGTTGGCTTGATGTCTGGGTCACCAAAGGACCCGTGGGTTGTGAGGACATGAGGGGGACAGTGGACCTTGATCCCTGAGTACGCTGTGGCAGGCCATGGACTGGACTGACCCAACCAGGTCTTGACCCCACATGTAGGCCATTTTAGTGCCCATGGATGAAACCAGGAAAGAATAATCAGGGTATTTGGAGATTAGAGAACACTCCGGAAGGAAATAGTGACAAAACAGAGAGTAATTTAAACGAACCAGCAACTTCACCTGGAGAAGAACACAGGAGGGGAGGCCCTGCAGGGGTGTCTGGCCTTTTGGTTTTGCTGTGCCACTGCAGACAAAGAAGATGTGTGTTGGGCCACACATTAAATACACACTAACAAAAACTGGTAAGGAAAAAAAAAGTTTGTGCACAATTTATGTGATATTTGCCACCACAGATAAGCAAAAAGGTCCTCACATAATCCACATGTGGCCTGTGCCCATGGCTGGGACACCCCTGTGCCTAAAGAAAGCAGAAAAGCCAAGTTCAGGAAATTTGGGATGTTACCAGAAGGGGAAAGAACACAGAGAAAAGAAAAGGCCACAGGCCACTGCTGGAGTCTCAGGGGACAAACCAGTGAGCAGTGAGGGGTGACAGGCCTTAGTAGGCAGGGGAGGGAGGGAGGACAGACTGACACCCTCTCAGAGACTCTGGGGCTGTCTGCCCAAGGACTGGCAGCTAGAGGCAGAGGCGACCTGGGCAGCTCCAGATCCTACTGTCCCCCCAGAAAAGATGACAGGGTGGTCTCTGCCTGCACCCTGCAAGGCCACCAACACTCTCACCTTCTGCCCACAGAGCCTGTGAGGGGCTGCGGTCACCCTGGGGTGCTCATGAGAACCCTGCAGCTCAAGCCGGGGTGTGCCCAAGGCTGCTGGTATTGACGACCTCGTCATCGTCCCAGGCCCATGGGCCGAACCACAGGTGCCATCAGTACTTCTGGGCCCTCCAGAGGGCAGGCTTCCCAGGCTGAGCGGGCCGGGGCTCAGCACTCACCTGGCCTGCTGTGCCCTGTGTCACCGTCTGTGCAGGCTGGGTGCATCAGGGCGTCTGGTATGGGAAGGCTCCTCAGGAGATTCCGATCCACAGCCAGGATGAGACCGAGAACCGTGCCCAGAGGAGCTTCTCCACAGCAGAGGGGTTCTGGCCTCCATCCCGTTCAGGAGAATTGACAGAACCAACTATAATAAGCTGGGCACAAAATTTTTAACAAATCTTCAAGCCAGTGACATCTAACCACTGTGGAACTCTATGTCCCGTGTTTAAAAGTGAGCTTCACGCTGAAGACCACATCCACTGGTAGAGGAGGTGAGAGCATGGGAACAGAGACCATGGGCAGCTGCTCCCTGAGCCGTCCAGGCTGTGGGGGCCACAGGTACTCTGCTGAGCCCCAATGTGGTCAGCACACGGTGAGGCTGAGGGGTCTGCTTCTTCATGCACTGGACATGGAGGGGGATTCAAGGACTGCCAGAGGTGGAGTCAACCCCCCACCCAGAGCTAAGGCTCAACCAGTGCAGGGAACTCCCCCTCAAAAGACTAGGACCACATCTCTTAAATTCCCTCCCCTGGGGCCTGGGCCAAACCTGAACAGCCTCTGGAAGCCACTGGGCTGAGCAGCCTCAGGTCCCCGCAGCACCCGTAGGAATGTCCACCCCCCTGTGTGCAGGAGGGAGGACCCAGCTGTAGTCAGTCAGCTCAGTGTTTTGAAACAGATCACACAGTCCAAGCACAATCACCTTCGATCAGCCACTGGTTACAACACGCCCATTGGCCTCCTCTCTGTGCCCCTCTTATCTGAGGCCACGAGCCCATTTGTAACTGGACCAGACTCCCCATTTTTGCCTGCAGTGAGTCTCTGCTCTGCCACAGGTAGCAACGCTGCTGCCTCGGGGGTATCTTCTGGGTCTCCGTAGCCCCCGGTCCCTCACCAGCTTCCTTCCGCCTACGTGGTGGGCAGCCCACACTCGGGCCCAGGGCCCTGGACCACGGGGTCTGCCCTTACCCGGTTCTCACCTTTCCTTCACCCACTTATTTCTGCCAAGCTCCAAAGTCACTCATTTTACAGAGAAAGCACATGGAAATGGTCACATGGGTTACGATCGAGCTAAAGCCAAGAACCGCCGCCCCCCCACACACACACAGACACACACACGAAAGGAAAGAGCCCGCAGCGCAGGCCAACCGCAGCGCTCTGCTGTCTCGGGAGGTGCGTGGCTGCCTGGGTTTCACAGGCGCTCTGCGTGAGTGGCAGTGCAGGGCCTCTGAGCTGCTGACAGAGGAGCTCGTCCAGGGCTCGCTCACTGCAGGCTGAGTCGTACACCTGGGAACAAGGAGGACACTTCATTCATCTGAGTGAAAACTCTGTGGTTCTCACACCCTCTGGGGCCAGAAGGGAGGGAGGTATTTCTAGACACCAAATGTACACTTGTATACTTTAAAAAAAACCTTTTTGAACTATGGTGGCTTCATTCATTTTGAATCATGGAAAATGTTGGGATTTGGTTCAACTTGACCCAGCAGAGTTTTGGTAATAGTGGCATAAACACAGAAAGGTTTGATTCTCACTCATAAAACAAGTCTGGCATTCCAGGGCAGACATGGCAGCTTCGAACCCCAGACTGCTTCTGCTTTTCTGTCCTGCCATAGGGGGGCTCTCTTTCTAGGGTTACCACGTGCAACAAGATGCTGCAGGAGCTCAGGCATGTTCATACTCCAGGAACAGAAGGAGAAGCAGAGGGGTGGAGGAAGGGCACCCCTCCCTCTGAGAAGACTTCTTGGAATGCTCCTAACACCTGCCCATGGACTCCTGTTTGGCAGAACATATGAGGACCAAGAAAGCCCAGAGGCTGGGAAAGGCGGTCTTTAGCTGGCCACTTTAACTACTCCCAATAAAACTGGAGCTCTGTCGCTAAGAAAAAAAGGGGCGTGTGGGACGGGCAGCAATGATCTTTGCCACAGGCCTTCATTATCACATTCAAAAGAAAGTTTTAATAGGCAGTCATCACTGAAATTCTCCTCCTCCGCTTCCATAGTTAGCAAAGGAGGAAGGTCAGAGTTGTTGCTGGTGATGATAGTTTTGTTTCCTAGATACCTGAGGATGTTGGTAAAAACAAGAGCAGTTTCTGCGATGGTGGCCCCATCTGCTAAACAGTTGGTAATGACAGGGTATTTAGGAGCTTGCACTGAATGCCGGCAACCTCCACCCTGACCCTGGGCTCAGGGTTTGCAGCACCACTTCTGACTGCTTTACCTTTGTATTGTTAGAGCGTCCAGAACAAGATGCCACAGCCTGGGTGGCTTAAAATTGCATTTGTTTTCTCCCAGCACTAGCTGGGCTGGTTTCCTCTGAGGCCCCTCTCTGTGGGGTACAAACCGCTATCTTTCCCTGTGCCCTCAGGGGTCTTCTCTCTGGGCCTGTGTCCTCATCTCTGCTTTCCATAAGGACACCATCCAGATTGAATTCGAACCCACACTAATGACATCATTTAATTTGATCACTTCTTCAAAGACCCTGTCTCCAAATGTAGTCACAGTTAGAGGTACTAGAGGTTAAGAATTTAACATGGAGGGGCATGGTGGCTCACGCCTGTAATCCTAGAACTCTGGGCTGCCAAGATGGGTAGATAGCTTGAGCTTAGGAGTTTGAGACCACCTGAGCAAGAGTGACATCCCAAACTAGTTGAGTGTTGTGGCAGTCACCTGTAGTCCCAGCTACTTCGGAGGCTGAGAGAGGAGGATCCCTTAAGTCCGAAAGTTTGAGGTTGCTGTGAGGTATGATGATACCACAGCACTCTACCCAGGCTGACAGAGTGAGACTTTGGCTAAAAAACCCCCAGAATTTAACATGAACTGGGGAGGTGCAAACTTCAGCCTCTAATACCCCTCAACGCCTGACTCCCGCCACTGTGTTCTATTAAGACTATGTTACTAATTGAAATAAATCACACTTCAGTTTTTCTGCAGAACATTTCTTTTTTTTCTTTCTTTTTTTTACAGTTTTTGGCCGGGGCTGGGTTTGAACCTGCCACCTCCAGTATATGGGGCCAGTGCCCTGCTCCTTGAGCCACAGGTGCCACCCCAGAACATTTCTTCAATTTGTCTCTGTTTCACCAGAGCAGGGGAACATGAATACCTATTTCAAATGGCTTATTCCTGGAGGTAGTAATAAGCAAAGCTTCCCTGCCTCCAAGGTGAGTGCATTCCACCACCAGGCTTTCATTGCTTCTACAAAAGCAAATGGACCAGTTTTAGGGAATCTGTTATTTTCTTCATCCCGGGCCCCCGATCCTGAGATAAGCTCACTAATCTGCCAGGTCCAGGAAGTGTGGCCAGCTCTTGTTGCATTTCTTATGCAAGGCCAGCCAGGATATGACCATGCAAGTTGTCAGGATTAGGGACGCAGCTGACCCGGCCAGGCCTAGGGACCTGGAATCAAGGCTGGCAACCTCTGAGTATTGGAAGGAAACAGACAGAGCCCTGTGTAAGGTAAGGGAGGGTGTTCTGCCTCCCACAACCTCAGGGTCGGGTGGCACCAGGACCCACGTCTGCAGAGAGATCAGAGCTTGGGAAGGACCAGCAAGCGGCAGGACAGGGTCCCGTCCACTCCTGGACACTCAACAACCCGCCTCCTGACACCCAGTTCACCCCCCCAGGGACAGGAGAGGACCGGAGATAAGTGACGTCCTTCCTGGCTTTCCCACCCTTGGAGCTCAAAGCTCAGGCATCAGAGGATCTGCGTTCCGATTCTGGAACTGCCCCCGGAGCCTGGGGCTGGGCTCGTCATCTGTTGGAAGCAATCTCAACAGTCCTTCCCATGTCTGAAGCCCCGTGACTTTTTATTGGGAACCATGAGAAATGTAGTTCGTGTTAGAGAAACTAACTTGCTGACTGACTCTGTGGGGTCCACCTTCTCTTCTCACGGAGGGACCCACACCCGACGTCACTCATCAAATGCCCTGTTACCGCCCAGTGGCAGTCACGGCCGAGACGCGCAGGCTCCAGCTTCACTGAGACAGTGCTGTGCTCGGGCACTCCTCGGCCACCTGCAGATTATTACTCAGTGAAATACGAGCTGTAACAGGAGCACTGAAGGAGGTGGCTTTCTTCTGTTCTTCTGAAAATGAAACAAATTTATGCATACTTTAAAAAAAACTTCCTTTATCTACCTCCGTTTGGAAGATACTAAGAAATATGAGTGTCTTGTGCTTTCTAGTTAATTAAAGGACAGCTTGACCTGAAAAGTGGAAATTGTAAGGTGTGTTCAGGGCCAGGAAAGAAAGGAGATAGTCAATTTGGGCAAAGAATAAAAATACCAGCCGGGCTTTGGTGACAATGAGTAACACTGCTGGCTCTTCCGAGTTCACGTAATTATATGAAAAAGGACTTTTTTAAGCCTGCCTGGCTAAAATGGTAAAAGACATTTAAGGATGAATAAAGCCAAGCAAGGGGGCCAGCACCACTGCTCCCACATGCGTGCACGGCACACTGGCACACCCGAGGCAGGTGAGTGGAGGTGATGTGGGCAGGGGCGTCCCACTCTGCAGAGCACAGCATGACAGCAGCTGTGGGTCAGAATCCATGTCAGCCAGCCAGCACTCTCAGCTAACTCAAGAGTAGAGTTAGGGGGGCTGGGGGCTGGGGACAGGGTGGGAAGGTCTGTGATCCACATACTATGTGCATTTTATCAAAATATCTAAACTCCAGCTGGGCACATTGGCTCACATCCCTAATCCTAACACTCTGGGCAGCTGAGGGGGAGGATCACTGTAGCTCAGGAGTTAGAGATGAGCCTGAGCAGGAGTGAGACCCCATCTCTACTAAAAACAGAAAATGAGCGGGGGTGGGGGGGGTGTTGGGCGCCTGTACTCCTAGCTACTCAGCAGGCTGAGGCAGGAGGAGCACTTAAACCCGGGAGTTTGGGGTTGTTCCCTTGGCATTCTAGCCTGGGCAGCAGAATAAGACTGTTTCTCAAAAAAAAAAATAATAATAATAAATAAATAATTGAGCTTTTATCTCAAAACGTCATGCAGCAATGGGAATGCCCTTGTCTCAGTCCCTCACGGGTTTTAACAAAGCACCAAGGACTGGGTGGCTTATTGAGGGTTAAGATTTCAACATATGTATGATGTGCCCACACAGCACACACCTACTACACAGACACACACAGAGTTTTATAAATATCAGTTCTTTCTAATTTGGTCTAAGGTCTCTCTCTTGAGAGTGGCTATAAATTCTAGCCCTGCCCAGGAAAGTAGTTAAGGCATGTGGTCAGGTGAGACACAGAGAGGGCAGCTCTCCAGTTTCACTCCTTACAGACAGGGGAGAAGGGCAGCAGCTTCGCAGGGCCCGCGGGAAGGAGGACCATCAGGGACACAAGCACTCAGCCAGCAGGGGATGGGCAGAGGGGGTGAGATAGAGATGGGGGTGCTGGTGGGAGCCTAGGGACAAACACCTTCACTGGGGTCCAGCACAGTTACTGCTCCCACAGGGCACTCTGATTGGTGGGTTTGGAGCAGACGTCCTCAAACTACAGCCTGTGGGCCAAATGCAGCTGGCCAATGACATTTATCCGGCCCACAGGGTGTTTTTGCTGCCACTGCCTGTCCTGCTTAGCAGCTGACTTGTTCCAGGGCCTGCCAATGGTCTGAGGGACAATGAACTGGCCCCCTGTTTAAAAAGTTTGAGGACCCCTAGTTTGAGGGTCCCTGAGGCAGATCTGTGTAGTCCCTGTGGGGTGTGAGATGAGGAACAAGAGGGATGAGGTAAGAGGTGGCACCCCTCTGTCCTGCAGGAGGTGGGGAGGGGCTCCCCAGGATGGGGTGGTGTAAGGTGGGTGTCTGGACCCACCACCTGCAGGAAATGGGAGGAGGACTGGAGCCAAGTCACGGCTGGCCCAACCCGGCTTCTGGTGAGAGAGTCCAGCTCACTTTCAAATGGATCTGAGGCAACATGAAATCATAAGAAGCCACTGCACACCCACACAGACACACATTCTTGGTGTCCTAATTCCTTCAAGTTCTTGAACCAACTTCAATGAGGCTGTCACCTCCACTGCTCCATGAAACGAATCTCAAAGTCACTGAGGACAGCTTGGGCCAAATGCTCAAGTCTCAGTCTGCTTCTTTCTTGACTTTACAGTATTGGACACCACTCCTCCGTCTACTGGCCATTCCTGGCCTCTATGCACCTTCATGTGGATTAGGAGAAGTAAGTCCCTGTTGTGGGAAAATGCAGCTCCGTGAGCCTCCAGCCCATGAGCACAGCAGGAGCTGCTCCCTTCACCTGGAGCTTTGTGCAGTGCACAGACTGCACAACAGTACAAGGTGGTTCTGTGGGGTCACAGGCTGGAGGAGGGGCGATGTCCCATAGACAGACTAGAGGGACAGAGTGGACCTCAGAAGAGGTAGGTAGCAACAGAACATGGCTTGTGGAAGAATCAGACCCTCTGCCAATGAGCTTGGAGCTGTCTACTAATCTCTCATCAAGAGTCTGCCCCATGATGTGTAAAAGATGCTCCTATGTTGAGGAGATGCACTCTGAAGTATGTAGGAATCAGGGTCATGGTCTCCTATGTTGAGGAGACGCACTCTGATGTACGTAGCAATCAGGGTCACGGTTTCCCGTGTTGAGGAAATGCACTCTGAAGTACGTAGGAATCAGGGTCACGGTCTCCCATGTTGAGGAGACACACTCTGATGTACGTAGCAATCAGGGTCATGGTCTCCCGTGTTGAGGAGATGCCCTCTGAAGTACGTAGGAATCAGGGTCACGGTCTCCCGTGTTGAGGAGATGCACTCTGAAGTATGTAGGAATCAGGGTCACGGTCTCCCGTGTCGAGGAGATGCACTCTGAAGTCCGTAGCAATCAGGGTCATGGTCTCCTGTGTTGAGGAGATGCACTCTGAAGTACGTAGGAATCAGGGTCATGGTCTCCTGTGTTGAGGAGACGCACTCTGAAGTATGTAGGAATCAGGGTCACGGTCTCCCGTGTCGAGGAGATGCACTCTGAAGTCCGTAGCAATCAGGGTCACGGTCTC
>CAUYQV010033471.1:0-27501 GCA_963574575.1 Galagoides demidoff | reverse complement strand
TTTTTTTTTTTAATTTTTCTTTCAACACTTCAAAATATATTGATGCTTTTTTTCTATGACTTGCATACTTCTGGGGGAAAAGAAAACCTTTACACATTTTTTAAATCTTTCTTTGTTTCTTTGTATATCTTTTTTCCTCTGTCTACCTTAAGGGAAACCTCTTTTCTTGTTTTTCAGCAGTGGTCACGATATATTTAGGTTTTTCTTTTTACTGTTTATTCTGCTTGAGGCCCTGTGAGCCTCTTTCCCAGTGGTTTGCTTGGTTCTTTGTTAGTTTTTCTAAGTTCTCAGCCATCATCTCTTCAACTATGTCATCATCCCTGTTGTCTTTCATCTCCTTTGGGACTCCAGTGAAACATATCTTAGACTGTTTGATATTGTTCCTCAGCTTTCGAATGTTGTTTTACTGCCTTTAATTTCTCTCTTTTGTTTCAGTTCATATAATTTCAGTTGACTTATTTTCAAGCTCACGGATCCTTTTCTCAGCTGAGTCTTCTCTGCTAGTGTATCCATTGAGGAAATCCTTCATTGCTGATATGGTAGACACGTTTTTCCACTTCTAGTTTACCATCTGAGTGTTTCCAAAGTCGGTCTTCACATTCCCCGTCCACTTATGGATGTTGTCCAACTTCTCCATTAGATCCTTTAGCACATTATAGAAATTTTAAAATATTTTACTGGCAGTTCCAACATATTGGTAATTTCCAAAATGGGTCGTGTTGTCTGCCTTGTACCTTGAACAATATTTTGTTCTCTTTCTTTTTTCTGTGTACTAAATTCTATATTTAATGCCAGACATCAGATATTAAATAATAATAATGAGTTTGGTAATATTTATGCCCCCAAATGGATATGCTCTCTTCCTCTTTAATGCAGTTAGCATAGTAAGTTAGTTGAATATCAGCATTCAGTACATGTGCTGAGTTTAGGTTTTGATACCATTATCGTCTCAAACAATGTACAGCTTCTGCACCACAGATGTCAAATCCCCCCCATGGTGGGATACTGAGTCATATGTTTAGTGTGGGGCCTGATATTCTCATTATTTGTGTTCAGTCTTAAGGCACATGAATACCTCTTCCTGGGTAGTAGAATATCTGCTATTGCTTGATAGTCTGTGCTAGACCTCTGATGGTGGCTGAATGAGAGCTGTTGGTTTTCATGGTTCCTTCTCAGTTTTTAGAGACCCTGAGCACCTGAGCCTCACATGTGGGGTCTGCCCAAAGCTCTTGTCCATCATTTTTATTGTTGTTATTATTATAATTTCAGGTAATGTGGTTAAAAAACATTGTGGTGGGGAAGACAAGCTATAAGGTTGATGAGAGGGAAACAGGGCTTTGTTACCCATGTTAAGGAGGTTTGGCTTTAATATAGAGATGTCGGAATAAAATATACACTGAATAAGTGTCAGATCTTTGACAGAATCTCCTGAATGTAAGTAGGTCTTACCAATCTCATTACTTTTGAAGCATTAAGTTTTATTGTAATATAAAATATCTTAATAATAGTGTGAACAGAAAAAAAATTTAGGATGATAACTATTAGTTCAGTGGCATATAACCTCTTCACTTCTGAAAGCAAAGAATCTCAAGAGGAATATCTTGGTAGAAGAGGTTTTTTAAGACTATGAACGGCTTCAGGCCTCAGGAAGTCGTGGGCAGGAAAAGTTGGTGTGCTATGGCACTGTAGATAAATATTTGCTAGTTTCTTTGGTGAAGAGGCTTTTTGAATCTATAAGCTCTCAGAAACCTTTTTGGAAGTAATCGATAACCTGCCTACCGACCAATTCTTTTTTTAATCAGAACTTAAATCTAGTTCAGAAATAGTAGGTTTAATACTTTAATTTTACTATTCTTTCCTTAAATGCCATGCATTCCATGCATATTTGCCACTGACAACATATACACCCTACCTAAAAGTGTAAAGAGAAACGATACTCAAATGCTAAGTCACGTAAGAAGCCTAGGTCAGTCCGTCTCCATTTGGATCAGAGTTGATCATAATCAAGATCTATCTTGCTTTTTTCCCCCCCCTGCTCGCTCCAAGACAGATGCTAACCATCTGTTTTGGACATAGCACATTACCTAGCAACTAGACTGTGATAATATTGCCAGATAATGAGGCAGATGTTTCAGGAAGAGTTCTCAAAACTACGGATTCACTTAAATCGAAGTGTGTGGTGATGAGAGGACATGCGATTTTACATGTAAAGAGATTAGAAAATTAAAATATGCATGGTGTGATGAGCAAGATTTTTGAATACAAAATCTAAACATAATTTTTCTCATCAGACAATTATTCTCTGAATCTATTTAGTATGTTTTAGTGATTGCTTGGGCTATGACTTAATAAATAGCCAGATTATACCTAGTATAATAGTTCTTTCATTTCATTAGTGTTATTACGGCTTGTATTATCTAAATTTGATCAAATTGCTTCAAATCACACCTTTGATGGAAAAGATAATTGGGTAAAATGGTGTGCTAGCTGGTGGGTTTTGACATTTTAAAAGGACATAAAATGATGCCTGTCTGAAATTTGAGTGCATGACCCATCAGATACTCTCTTTTACTATATGTATTTTCTTCTTTTGGTAAAAGCCTGTTTTTGATTTTTTAACAGTGTCTTGCACATAACATGCTCAGTACATGTTTATGAATTCAGTGTTTAAAAAGGAGAATAACAATTTGTTTTACACAGTTTTATATTTTACAATGAGATGATATATCTGGGAATAGGATTATATAAATCCATTGGAAAATAACAATCTCATATAAAGGAAATTTTTTAGTCTTACCTTCAATGCAACCTCACGATCATTGTTAGAATTCTTTGAACACGTTTTTTATAGATGCATAACCAAAGGTAAGCTTTTTTGCTGACTATCTCGTCACTGGATGAGAGGTTGGAAAGGTAAGAGAGGGGATGAATGATGGGGAAGAGAATGTTAGAAATTATTGAGGAATTATTTTCTAAGATAATGCTCTTAAGATTCTACAATACTAATTTGTTTAAAAAATTAACTATTAAATGGTGCCACATAAGAGGCTTAGTACCAGTTGGTTATATTTTATTTGTTTGCATTCTAAAATAGCAAAGTTTAAGTTAATGCCAAAACTGCAAGTTTGTGTTTTTAAAGTTATCATACTGCATTTTTTACAGATTTGGTGTTGGATTTAAATTCAGGAATAATGTACATGCCACTGGGTGTTATTTTTAAAATTGAAGCACAATTGAATTTGATATGGTAAAGAGATGATTTCATCTTCTAGCTAACATCTAGTTGATTGCATGTGAGTATTTTCCAAAATAGCATTTCTCCTAAAATTGCAGGAGGTGGAGAAGCACAGTTTATCATATTTTATCTAGAAATGCTGGAAGAAGGAAATTGGTTGATCTATGCAAGAAAATTTGTCACTAGATTGTTTTATTGAAATGCTATTTTGGAGTTCATGTTCTTGATCTTTACTCCTGTCTTTAGTCACATATATATGCAAATGGAAAGCACATAAAACTATTTATTTTACTACTTTTCAATATCTAAATGCAAACTATTACTTTGAGTCCATCCACATGTCTTTTACAGCTGCCTTAATCTTTCATGAAATTTAAATAGAAAAGCTTCATCTCTAACAGTATAAGGTGAGATTGCATTATTCAAAATTAATTTATATTTCAAAAATTTCTATACATAAGCTAGTGCTTGAATTTGTCATGGAAAGTTTCCTTTTCAAAAGTAAACGGTGGTCTTAAACCATTCTATAGGGGCTAGAAACAAGCCTATATGCAGAAGGTATGCAGTTAAATGCACTCCTACCTCATAGCTGAAAATAACATTTTGCTGTATAGGTCAAGTGGCATTGAATTTATAAACAGCATTGAGGAAGATGCAGAGGATAGGCAAGGACATTGCTATGGATATAATCCGGCTACCCTGACTTTGGGACACAGAAAGTATTATCACAACACTCATAAGTGAGCACATCTCTGCCTGTGATGTTGCTGTCCACATAATTGCCTTCTCAAGGGCCTATCTCCAATATAATTTGCAAACTGGTTCTTTAGGAATCAGTACGGCATGTACAATTTGCTCACTCTCTTCACCTGGGAAGCTACCTATATGGTCTGAAAAAATTTTGCTTGCTGGAGGTGTCTCATTTTTGGCTTATGGTTTCTGAGTCCTGATGCTGGCTGTGATAGTATAAAGGCCAAGGATCCAATGCTTGATGACCTCCATTGTTGGAAGCACCAATATTGCTCAGAGTTGAAAGATTTTTCTGAAGCCACCCACCGGTGCTTAATATTATCATTGCCTTGGTTTTTCAAATTCCAAATTTATTTAGTTTAGACCTGCTTTTTTATCAAAGTCCCCCAGCCTAAGGACTCAGGCATGAGTCAATGCAGGTTGGATCAGGGGATAGACTGAATGAGAGATTCTGTGAATGGTCAACATCTGCCCTCCCTTTAAACACAAGCCCATTTTATTTTGTACCAACTTTCTCATTTCACTCTTTTTTTCTCATGGTGTGAGGTGGTCTTTTTCTTTCTTTCTTTATTTTCTTTTTTAAGTGGGCTCCTTAATAACTTATGAAAGTTGAATCCTGAAAAACTCAGTGTTCAGTCACCTGGAAAAAATATGATCTATTTAAGTTTCAGAGAGAAAACTGTCACAAATTTTAATTAATGTCATACCATTAACAAAAATTAAGTAAATACAATACTTTAAGAGCAATTTTATGTTTCTGTTGTTCTACTTATGTTGGAAGGGATATTGGGTGGAGGAAAGGAGGATAGCATTTTACTCTACCTGTTGAGTAATCATTTGGTTCCAAATTATTTTATGGTCTGGAGATGGTAAAAAGCCTGCGTAGACGTCTTTGTCTTGAGCTACGAGTAAACATTGTTGTGATCCCTATATATTCTGATCTAGTAGTAGTGTATTTGCTAAGAAATAACAAAAAGGCAGATATACTAGTCAGAGTTCTCCAGAGAAACAGAATTGGTAGCAGACATTATGTACAGTAGAACCTCCCCAGTTGACCACCTCGTCAAGTTGACCTAATTTTCATAGACCAGACATGCACTGTATTATGTATCCATATGGTAGCCCTAGTTCCTTATGTTGACTACTTCCCTGACCAGTTTGCTATATTTACTGTATATAAATACACACATGCACACTCACCACATTGAGGAATTTGTCCGCATCATTATGGAAGCTGGAGAACCATTGGTTGATGTAGCTCTTGTTCAGGTTCAAAGGCCTGAGAACCCGGACACCAATGGCATAAATTCCAGTCTGAGGGCATGAGAAGACCCACGGTCCACCACAATAGCCAGGAAAGTAAATTTCCATCCTGCTCAGCCTTTTTGGTCTATTCAGATCCTTGGCTGAGTAGAGGAGTCCCACACATACAATATTAGAGAGAACAATTTACTTTACTTAGTCTATCAATTCAAATGTTAATCAGATCCAGAAACACCCTCGAAGACATGCCCAGAATCATGTTTGACAAAATACCTGGTCTTCCCACACCCAGTCAAGCTGACACATAAAATTAACCATTGCAGGAAGAATCTCTGTCAGTCTGGGGCATTTGAGACAATCTGCTAAACGTAAATCTGCCTGAGACTTTTCTTTTTTTCCTGCAAGAGTGATTATAGAGTTTACTTTTTACAAAAAGGTTGTTACTTTGTTTGAGAAAGACAACAACTCCAGTGAACCTTATATGTAGGCCAAAGTAATGCCTTGATCTCACTCTGAAGTGGAGTGGTTTAAACACTTTTAAAATTCTTTCCTCCTCATAGGAAGGGTGGGACTTCTACCAGGATACTGATTAGGGAAAGATTTCTTCTCTCTTCCTTTATCCAAAGCCATGGATTGAATGTAAGGCCTTTGAAAATATTATGCTAAGTGATAGAAGCCAGAAAAAAAGAAAAGAAAAGATCTCAAATGGTATTCCATTTACATGAAACATCCAGAATGGATAAATCCATAGACAGAGAAGGTACATTAATTGTTGTTAGGGCCTATAGGAAACAAGGTTTGTTTTTGGTGTGATAAACATGTTCTGAAAGCAGATATTGGTGTAGTATTTACCACTGTGAGTATTTTAAATGTCATAGAAGTTTGCATTTTAAAATGGTTTAAATGATAGATTTTACATTTTGTGTATTTAGCCATAATAAGTAAACAGAACAAATGAAAAAACCCAATGAGTTAAGATTCCTGGCTCCTGGGAGTGAATGCAGTGTCAAGAGGTATATTCCTCATTGTGGGAAGCAATGACAACATGGTGGAAAGGCCTTGGCACTTAAGGCAAGAGAAATCATGCCAGTGATCCCCTATGAAGGGATATGGCAAATTGACTCTATCAGAAGTGATGCCAAGCAATGTTTTAGATCACTATTTCTATACAATAAACTTCTTCATAACATGGCAGCCTAAAACAATGAATCATCATTTCTTATGATGCTATGCATTAGTTGGGTAGTCATTCAGCTACAGGGGGGTCACTGGAATCACTTGTACAATTGTTCACATGTAGGAGATGTGTGGAGGTAAAAGGTCAGGAAGGTCTCATTCGGAAGGTCTCATTTATTCTCAGAGGCCTTAGTGCTGCCTGCTGGCCAGGGCTCCTCCACTTTTCCTTCTTGTAGCCTCTCTCCTTTTGATAATTCATATTCTAGGACCTCTTCATGAGATGTCCTTTTGTAGCAGGATAGTCTGGATTTTATGAAACATAGGGCTGAGTTCCAAGAAAATGGAAGCTAAAGGTCTCTTAAAAGTTCAGCCTAGAATGGACAGAGTATCCCTTCCATACCATTCTATGGTCAAAGCACACCATTTGGTTAGTTCATATTCAAAGAATAAGGGATTTGACTCCATCTGTTCACTGGAGGATCAGAGTGTTCATAAAAGCAGGGAGACCATTTTTGGCAAATATCTACATCTAGTTTACATTTTCCTTCTAAGCCTTTTAATTTTGTCTATAAAAATTAAGTTTAATAAATTAACATTATTAATATTTTAATTTTCTATGCTTTGATTACTTAATAAATATGTCAATATCTATTTTGGATGGAATAAAAAAAAGGAAAATGCCCCTAGTTATGGTTAGAATCAGAGAACTCTTTCAAGAAATGGAAAGGTTGTCGAAGGGAAAATGGTTGGAGAAGTGAGAAATATCAAAGTTTTGTGGAGCATGCAAAGTCATATTCTATAAATTCTCAGAAACACTGAATAAGGGGAGCGCATTGAAATACTTCCCTCAGTAATTCACAGTTGAAGACCATACTAAATTTTGTGTTATAAATAGGTTAATTGATTCCATAAGACTGGAACGTGTAGAATCATGTACGTTTCAAAGGGACATGAAAAAAAGGATCTAAATCTATTTTAGCTGAGGTTGGAGGAGGTATAAGCAGAAATCAAAAATGTAGAAGTTTCTATTGAAGTCATCCTGATGTCAATTATCCCTGTTTGGAGGGTGCTGTACAGCTATTGTTTCTGTGACTCTATTGAGAAGATATAAGTAAGTTTTTACTTGGAATGTTGTTATGGCAATTGAGGAAGAGCACCATTCATGAAATATTTATTCCAGATAGACAATATGAACAAATTATTTTGTCTTCTTCCTCCTCCTGGACACTCACTCTAATTAGAACAAAGGACAGACAGCAGTAACTGCCCAATATTGTCTCAATTTATATGGATCTATCACATAGACTACATTCTTCTCTTTATTTTACTTGTCATAATGCTGCTTTTCCTAAAGAAACCCATTTAAGATTGTTGCTTCCTAGGAAGTTTTTATAAAAACATGTAGCCCTCATGAAAAATATTAAGAATAATTTCCCAAATATAAAACATAGTGATATTTTAAGAGAGAATTATGGCAAAGAAAAGATGTTCAGATAAAAATTTTGGTCACGATAGAATAACTTTCCTTCATTCATAACATGTTCATTAGCACAAATATTTAAATTACTCCTGATTATCTGTCTCTAGAATCTAACTTAGAAATATTGAGTACCATGTACACTATTCTGGTGACAATCACACTAAAAGCTCTGATTATTGCATTATGCAATTTATCCACATAGTGATAACATTTGTACCCTCTCATATTTTGAAATACAAATTATTGAAAAGAAAGGGAAGGTATTTTAAAATTTTCTTTGGTCTATTTTTACTGTTTGTATTGAAAGATAGAGAGACATATCTTTGTAGCTAAAAAAATTAATACAATGAAGTATTGTTTTACAGATATTTGAACCAATATGCAAATGAAATAATACCAGGTCAATAGTAAATAAATAACTTATCTAGTATAATTTGGCTTTATATGTAATAATTTAAGTGCTATTAATTTTTAGGTGGCAGAAATGAAATTCATGTCATTTGGTATTAAAAGTAACAGTGCCATCATCTTTATATAATAAGCAAAATTTCTATGCTCATTATCAAAAGGGAATATATATTAAAAACTAAAAAATGGCAAGAATTCTTTATTAGCAGCACACATTTCTCTTAGTGAAAACAGATTATATTTTAACCTTTAAGAATGAAAGTTATGAATTGATCTCTACAAAAATGAAAACTATCCCCGGATTCATGTTGTGGTAAGCATTAATTAGTGTTGTTATCATGACAGCATGGGCACAACACAGAGACGAGATCATAGCCATGACAGTGGAGCAGTGAGCTGGCAGCCCCCTTCTTACATTATTCCTTTAATTGGTGGGTTGAAAAGAGACTTCCAGGGTAGTGAGAGAGAACTTGAAGTTGGGAAGTGAGGGGGGGTGGTAATAACTACAGCAGAACCTCTGTAAGTTGAGCACCTTGAGGGACTGTAACAAACTGGTCAACATCCAGAGGTGGTCAACACAAGGAACTAGGCCTACCGTACTGATATGTGGTACATGTCTGATCCATGAAAACTGGGTCAATTTCAAAAGATGTTCAATGTAGGGAGGCGAACAACCATGGAGGTTCTACCGTATTTATCAACTAGAATGCATATTAACTATTTACATCTGCAACAACCCTATTTTCAAATAAGATCATATCTAGAAATAGCGAGGTTTAGGACTCCAGTAAATTTTGGGGGAGGGAACATAATTCAAACTGTCAATCAAATATTGCATATATAAATTTCAAATGTATTAATGCAAACAACTAAAAAGAAAATAAGCAAACATTTTGAAACATTAGGGGGCAGTGCCTGTGGCTCAGAGGACTAAGGCATCAGCCCCATATGCTGGAGGTGGTGGGTTCAAACCCAGCCTAGGCCAAAAACTGAAAAAAAAAAAGAACATTAGAAGAGCATGTGTCCAAATTACCAATGAATACATGATAAAGGTCTATCCTTCCTAGTAATCGGGAGAAGGGTAACATTTTTGACATTCACATTACATTTATTTGGTTGGCAAAATAAAAGAAAATGTTAACAGCTTTGACTGGCAAGGAAGTCAGAAAAGGGGTATTCGGAAACATTGTGGAAAACTGGCTTTTTACAGCATGTAAAAGGTGGCTTGGCACAGCGGTATGCATGTATAGTCCCAGCTACTCAGAAGGCTGAGGCAGGAGGATCACTTGATCCCAAGAGTTAGGGTCCAGCCTGGGTAATGTAGTAAGATCCTATCTTTAAAACAAAGTCACCTAAGTGACTTCCATCATAATTTTATGTGTACATCTTCTATCAACACCATCTTTGGGAATCTTTTTCTAGAAGTGAAAATACTAACACCTATCAAGATGCAGCTGGATGTTAATGTTCTTGTACTGTTTATAACCAAAAAAATAAAAGTATGCTAAGAGTGTGCTTGAATATTTTGTAGTCTGTGTATACTCTGGTGTACTGAGGTCATTACAGTGAATGAAATCCTTCAATATCTATGTTTGGAGATCCTGATTGTTAGACTGCTATTTTTTTATTTTTATTTTTTTTAGGTGACAAGGGTGCACTGAGTGAGGCAGTAGATTCATAGGATTTTAACCAATGAAGTTTTCTTATGAGTGACAGCTTATCTAGGTTGTGAGAGGCATGGTAAGGTGATTTTAGCATAATGTGAATATATATTCTATTCATCTTACTCCACTTATTTCATGCTCAAGTAGAAACTCACTGATTATATCTATCTACCTGAGTAAATCTGCCGAAATGTAGAGAAGGCACTGATCGTGTAGATTTAGAAAATTCTTGACATGGGTAAGTGATTTCACATTATAAATGTAAAAAAATGACAGTCTTGGGTTTATGTGAGTGAAAATCACTCACCTGGGCCTGATTATCCCTGAAAATTTTAAAGGCAAACATGTGAAAGTTCAGTACTATAATGCGAGGACCTTACTTTTAGAAATGTTTTTACTAGTTTTTCCAGAAATTAGTATCCAAGTTAGAACTCAAGTTTTCTAATCGCTAATTCTGAACATTTTCTATTACATTGGCTTGCTATATATTATCCTGACATGTTCTGCGAGAAAAAAAAAAAAGAAGGGTGATACTGATAATTTACACCCTAAAATGCAGTCAGACTTTTACCAAGTTGTTGGAAAATAACCAGGTATATTTCATGGGGAAAAAACCCCTCACAGTATCTGATAACATTCATTTACTATTTTAGAATCTCTTAAATTAAAAGCCGTCTTTGGTCTATACAGCAAGTTTGGCACAGTCTCCTGAGCTAAGCATCGCACTCTCTGTTGGTTCCAAAGAAGAAAGGATTGTGAGTGTGAGAGGGAATAAAATGTTTTCTAACTTTGATCACTGCAAATGCTGAGCTACCTTTTTCAAGCATAGCAAATTTTAGATCTAAACAGAGCCTGACACGGTGTAAGGAAGGGTTTTCAGCAGCTTCCTTCCCAGATTTTCTTCCTCTAGATTTGAGTATTAGAGGAGTTTAAAGGAGCCTTTGCATCCTTTAATCTCCACACTGTCCCTCTCATCTCTTTTTTTTTGTTTCCTCAATCTTGTTTCTGGCATGTGGTATCTCTTACTCTTAATGCATATTCTGGTAAACAACTTTTATATCTGCCCCATCTTTGCTTATAAAATTTTCTACTTATTTAGTACTTTTTCTTTCCTCTTTAAAAAAAAAATTAGAGTTCAATTTGTGGTGGGGAAAAGAGTCAACTAAATTAGTTAGCAAAGTGTTTTCATCAAAGGAATACAAAACAAATTCACAGGAATAATCCTCAGGTGGTAACTACAGAAAAATAAGACTCCCTGGAAATGAAATTTACACGGCATGACTGTCCCTCCCTTATGTTTCTTCTGCTGCTTCTCTAGAGACTGGCTTCTTTTCTCTGTCTTTAGGAGGTAGCATGGAAGCAGGGAGATATTGGCAACATCAATTCAACAAAATACAATGCCTAAATTCAAAACACTTGTGGAAGTGCTCTCCAACAGTCATTGAATCAGTTTCTCCAGTTGTAAATGTGTCTAATAATAGAACTTAACTTATTCCATTGCTTTAAGTAGATTGTAATAAATTATTATGGAAATATATAAATGTTAAACTTTAATGTGCTAACACATATTCTATGTTACCTATAATATTATAAACAATTTACATCAATATATTTAGCAACTTATGTAAAATTTAAAAACAAATTTCTTGAAAAATACTCTTTAAATAGAAAATCTGAATGATGCCATAATGGATTGATAATAAAGCTTTCCCTGCTTGTTTAACTCATAAACATCTATTAAACATTTGGTGATGAAATAGTACCAAAATTACAGAACTCTTTCAGAAATAAAAGAAGAGGGGAACATTTTCTAATACATTTTATAAGGTTATCATAAACCCCATAATGTTTCCTTGGTACTAAAAACTTGATATCATTTCCCTGATACCAAAAATCTGACAAAAACACTTTAAAAACTAAAATATATGCACATAATGGCAAAAATTCTCAACAAAAGTTTAGCAAATTGATTCCAGTAACATATAGAAAAGATCACATAGCACGTCCAGGGGGATCTGTCATAGATATTCAAGGTCAGTTAATTACTTGAAAACACTATGCAGTTTGAACAAATTTATGGAATATAGGGGGAACATTTTTGGACATTCCAACAAAGACAAAAAAGCACATCAATTCATGATATATATTTCAAAAAACAGAACTAGATGTGAATTTCCTCTATTCCTGATAAAGAGCAAATGTAAAAACCATATTAAATGCAGATAAAATACTTTCTGTCCAATATCATGAATGAGACAACATGTTTATGCTCATCACTTATAATTAAAAATGTTCTAAATTTCCTAGTAACATGTTAAAATAATAGAACAAGAAAACCTTGAGAATGGCATGAAGATTGAGCATGTCATTACAGATGAGGATATTACATACATAAAATATTCTCAAGGATTTACAAAAGATTCTAAAACTAAGTGGAATAAGCAAGATCACAACATACTAGGTTATAATAAAGTATTTAATTTTAGTAAATAAAGGTTTAATAGTATCTTTATAAATATATTGAAAAACACAAAATAATAAAATTAACAAAGAGAAACATTTATAATGCAAAAACATTCGATAAGAGACATTTGGTAAGACCTAAATGGAGATACATATGGTGTATGTGTGTGTATATATATACAGGTAACACACATATCAACTAGTTGGTAGTCCAACTGTTTTATATACTGTTTTATATATCTAGTATTTTGAGATACTACTTCATGTGATGGCTAATTTTCTAATAGCTTACAATATCAAACTTTGGTAAGAATAAGAAACAACTAAAACTGTGTCTAGCACATACTTTATTAAAGAGTACAAATGTACAATCAACTTAAAAAAGTATTTGGCATCTTCTCATAGATTTAACTATGATTCCATTATGTGACCCATTCATTTCACAATTAGTTTTTGCGACCTAAGAGCAATAAAAACTTTTGTCCAAGAAGGACTTGTACCAGGTCTTTTGTTTTTTTATTAAATCATATTTGTGTACATTAATGCAATCGTGGGGTACAATGTGCTGGTTTTACATACAATTTGAAATGCTTTCATCAAACTGGTCAACATAGCCTTCTCAGCATTTTCTTAGTTATTGTGTTAAGGCATTTATATTCTACACCTAGTAAATTTCACATGTACCCTTTTTTTTTTTTTTTTTTTTTTTGAGAGGGAGCCTCAAGCTATCCCCCTGGGTAGAGTGCCATGGCATCACAGCTCATAGCAACCTCCAACTCCTGGGTTCAAGTGAGTCTCCTGCCTCCGCCTCCCAAGAAGCTGGGACCACAGGCGCCCACCACAACGCCCGGCCATTTTTTGGTTGCAGCCATCATGGTTGTTTGGCAGGCCCGGGCTTGGGATTTGAACCCACCACCTAAGGTGTACGTGGCTGGCGCCTTAGCCGATTGAGCCACAGGCGCTGAGCCCACATGTACCCTTGTAAGATGCACTATAGGTGGGGGGGAACAATGCAAAGTCTATTAATCAGAAAATGTGTTTAAAACCTATAATATGTTTATATAATAAAATACTGCATGCTAATTAAAAAAAAAGTTACTGATTCACACAGCAAATGTGCATTACTTCAATACCATTATGTAATATATGCGGAAAGAACAAAGACAGAACCCACAGAATACATACTGTTTGATTTAATTAGTTTAAGGTTGAAACAAGTAAAATTCATCTTAGCTGATAAAAATCAGATCTATGGTTGCCTCTGAGAGGTGTGAAAGTTGGATTAGGAAAGAACTTTTGGAAGGGGGCAGTATTTTACCCTTGACTGTGGGGTTGATTTCATTCCTGTGTATCTTTATATTTTAATCAAAGCTCAATAAATATTCCTTTAAATTTGTGCTTTACACAATACAAAAAATTTATCTTGGTTAAAGAATAATGAAAATAACAGCACAATTCCATTTTAGGTATCTTTTAGATCTTGAAAAGATCTTAGAAATTGTTAATTTTATTCAGTCTCTCAACAAGATACACTTATACAAATAAGCCCATATACGAGTACCATATGTGCACACCAATACAAACATTTTATAGATTCATATTTAGGTATAAAAGGAAATTGAAGGACTTTCCCAGCTCTCTGAGGTAGTGATAAAATTATGAGAAGATTTAAATTTTGTCTTCCACCACCAATTCTGCTATACTTTGTTTCCTTTCCACAATGTTAAATACCACATATACATCCCTGCACAGCCTTTCCACACATTGCATAGTATAAAAACAGAACAAAACAAAAAATATTAATGAGGTATTAATTGATTAATTAATATTATAATTAATAAATATTAATTATAAATCGCTGTTAACTATTTTGCCTTTGGTTTCATTATGTTTTAAAACACCTTAAACCTGATCTTAAACTGTGTTTGATGGATCTACAGGTTGTTTATGAATAGATTTTGGGAGGTCCACGAATCTTGAAATTGTATGCAAAATTTTGTGTTCATGTTCTATGCTCACTTTTCTGATCAGTAACTCCTGTGGATCCTCATGGATTTTATAGTGGCCTCCAGAAAAAAAAGAAAGAAAGAAAGAAAAGAAAATCACTGAAAAATTGAGCATCATTTCTCAGTTAAGTAGGAAATATAAATGAATTTTTGCATGATCATGGAGTGATGATATTACCCCCGGCAAAAGTCTAAAGGATGAAACTACAAAAAAATTGAGATAATTGACTATATGATACTTTAAAAGTACATATTCATAAAAACTTAAGGATAAAAAGTAAAAAGTAAACATAGGAATCAATGGGTTGATAATTCTTACAATAAAATCTTAGAACCATAACTGCATAGTAAGAACTATAGTATTTTGTGTTTGCAACATAAGATTATGATTTGAAAAACTAAGACTATGAGAAATTCTTGTGACATATTAGGTTGAAAAATAACCCTAAAATAATAAATAAAAACCTTGAAGGAAATATCCAAGCTCTAAGTCACTGTGTTGTAAAATTACTAATTATTTTTGTTTTCGTTTCTAATCTTCTCAGTATTAGCTATTTATCATAGGAAGTCTTACAAATCAGCAAAAGTAACAACATTCAAACAGAAAAAAATGAACAAAGGATATAAATATACATTTGAAGAGAAAGAGATACAAATTATAAAACATGAAAATCCAGTAATCCAAATGATGGCAACTTTAACATAACAAGATACAAATTTTCATCTGTCCTATTATTTACATAGAACATCTAACTTTTAATTGTACATTCAGAAGAAATCTACCCTATGTTAAAAATACAAAAACTGTTGCCACTGGAAACCATTTTACATTTAAAGTAATTTAATGTTTTTCTTCAATTTCTCTTATTAGAAGACTATTATGTGAAATGTAATCTGATGCTAATTTATTTTAATTAAAATGAATAATAATTACTAATTTCAAATTTTTATTTTCACCACACACTGAACATGTATATACACACAGATTTATGTAAATATTCTTCTGTTGTTTTGAGAAACAGGTTATTACAAATAGAAAATAAGCATTGTGGCATCAAGGGTTAATTGTGGGCATCTTGAAAATCATAGAAAATGAAAACTGTCTGGCATTAGATTTTTAGGGTTGGTGCTGTAGGCAATCAAGCCAAATCAAGCTAAAAAATACAAAAAAATCCCAAATAAAGTCTGAGAGACAAAAATAGGTAATCCTATTAGGCAGTAGCTGGACTTGTCAAGAATTCGGTTTCTTCTCTGGTGACTTTATTTAATCCTCAAAATATTTATGTATTAAATAGATTAATATCATGTTATTTATTTATTATAGAATCGAATATTGGAGAGGACAAATTACTTAGAGTTGCATAGTTATTGAGGGGCAGAGTCTCAAATTAATTTAGTCCTTTTCTTTCTCCTGCTAAAAAGTAAGGAATGCTATCTCTCTAAAGATATATTTAGTGAGAGTTAAATACAAAAAACATAAGCACTGTGAGTTGTAGCATTTTAATAACTGGAGAACTATAATACAAACACACAGGAGATGCATATCCCCAATTTCCCAAACCTTAACAGCTGGTAGACATGGGCAAGTTTCAAGAATCAACCATCAAACTGTACTTGGAACCTAAAGATTTGTTCAACTTTTTGTGAACAAGCTCTTTTCATCAATTTCCTTCTTGTTGTTGAGTTTCTTCCCCTAAGGGCGCTGAAAACTGATGTATACTAAGGTTCTCTTAGCCTGTGAGAGTAGAGTTACCTGAATAGAAAACATGGACAGAGTTTAATTTTCCATCCAAATTCCCCATGGCATTTTAGCTGCCTTGTAAGTCAGCTGATTAAAATATAAATTCGTGGAAAGCATGAGTCATTTCTCACACTCCCTGCCAGGTGATCTCTACTGCAAGTTCATGATGAAAGGTTACAACATATTACAAATGTACTGGTTCTGTGGTCTTGATTACTGATATCAAAAATGGACAAACTTTTGTTTTACTTTGGACATTGCTTATAAATTATAGAATCTTGACTCTGAGAAAATTGGATAGTTCTAATATTAGGACATTTCAATTATCAAAGAAGCAAAGATGCAGCTTGGCACACTGGTGTCATTCTGTAGCCATTGTGGAAATCCGTGGAACACTTGATTATCAGCATAAGCAGGAAAATGTCAGCTCTTGAATTATTTCTCCACATTCTAGATATATTTTTGAGTTTATATAATGTATGGTTAGAACCCCAGTAATAGAGAAAATAAATAGCTCTTAAGAGTGACTAGGAGACCTATATTATAGTTTATTTTATGGCAAGCGCTCTTGACTTCAGACAGGTCACTTGATCACTGGTCTTCAGCTTTATAAAATACAAAGGTCTGGAAACCTGAATACGTCTCAGGATTCAAATCTCATTTCCAAACAGTCCTACTAACTTTTGGTCACATTGAAATATTTTCCTGTTCAAGAACATGCCAAACTTCTTCCTTTCTAAAGCTTTTCAATACACTGTTTATGTTCCTGTCTAAATGCTTTGCCTTATGGTTCTTTACATTGCTGTTGCCTCCTTTTCATAATTTCTGATTAAATATATTCTCTTCAAACAGGTCTTTGGGACGAACTCACCCATGTTAAATGTCACGCTGCCAATGCGTTCTCTATCTCAGGGTCTTGCAGGACATTAATTTCTGTGTTTTTATTATATATGTCATGTTATCCTGGTATTCCCTTTCCCTCTAATCAAATGATATTTCCACAGGACAGGATCTAGGCTTCAGACCAGTTTTTCAAACTTTTCTATCTCATGGCACACTTGAACCTACAGTTAAACATCTGCGGCACACTTAAATTATGAAGATTATTTAAAAAGGAGTTATAATAGAATATACTTAACTGTGCTTTGAATTTTTTTCAAAATGATTTAATTAATTATCTTTTAAAAATTTTTCTGGCATATCTAAGATCCTCTCATGACACACCGGTATGCCACGGCACACCACCTGACAATCACTGCTCTGGACTCTGTGGATCTTTATGTGAACTGATTCACCTCCTTTGCTTCCTCTGGAATTCCGTTTAAGAAGCAGCGACTTCAGACAGGGCCATTCAGGCAGTGTGAGTACAGAACTCAAGCCTCAAACCTCACGATTATTTCTTTTGTCTACCATCCAACACATTGCCCCATTGATTTATTTTGTCTTTCTCATGATATAGGACAGGTGGTCCCCAGCCAGCTCAACCTGAGCTGGAGCACAGGTTGCCTCCTCCTCAGTGGTGTTGGTGTGGCAGCAGCTGGCAGAGGAACCAGCAGGCTGAAGGGTAGGCAAGAAGGGGGTCCTCCCAGAGTGGGGGAGCTCCCACCCCCATCCCGACCCCCCACTGGAGGCTCCAATAGCCAAAGGGGCCAGACAGCTGGTGGGGAGACACTGGTGCCTTGGTGTCTCCTTGCCTTTGTACTTAGGACTGAATAAGGAACCCCTATTCCCTATGCCTAGGCAATTTCATGTAAGTTTCCTATGCCTCAATTCCAGGAACTATTGTGTCCATTTCTTAATACATTTATTCACCTTGCCCCAGCCAAAAGGACTGTATCCATTCTTTTCCTGGTCTCATATATAAGGAACTCAAGCACCTATATATACCTGTAGAGCAGGTGTCCTCAACTATGGCCCGTGGGCCACATACAGCCTGCCTAGGCCATTTATCTGACCCATCAGGTGTTTTTGCCACTGCTGCCTGTCCTGCTTAGCAGCTGACTTGTCCGGAGGCCTGCAGTCCTGCCCTCCAAAAGTCTGAGGGACAGTAAACTGGCCCCCTGTGCCTACACAAAGAGCCTGGGGGGAGAGTGACTGAGAGAGAGCTTTTCTCTCCGGACCTAGGTTTTTTTCTCCCTTCTGAAGCTTTGGTGTTTTTGTATTATTTTCTGTAAATAAATCCTGTCTTACCACTGATCTGTGGTCCGAGGATGTATTCTTCAAATAACTGAGACCAAGAACCTACTGAAGATGAAATTCTTGTATCAATGTGAATTATCTCAGTTAACTGAATTTAATAGTTTTGGTGCTATTAACAAAGGCTGACTTTTCATTGCCTTCAAAACAACATGGTAGTGCTCTTATGCCCCAACTCTGTCTCCCTGGGGACTTTCAACACTCCCCCTTTAAGACAGGAAGCTCAGCTGAAAGAATTTAGTAATAACTGCAAACCCTCAGCTTCTCCCTGTAAAGCACTCCCCTACCAGGTGTTGGCTCTTGTCAAATTCATCTTGCATTAAGGACTCTCCCCTGCCCTGCTGAAAGCACCTTATAAAAGGTTTCCACCCCTGCTTCTAGGGACGTTGAGATGTGAGCCTGCTCTCAGCCGGCCCATCAGTAAAGGACCCTTGCTTAATCTGGACTCAGTGTGCTGGCATTTCTTTATTCCACTCGCTTTGGGTCTAACAGGGCAATGCACAATGACTTTTCAGTGAGGGACTACATGTATGGTGGCAGCCCATGAGATTATAATAGAGCTGAAAAATTCCCGTCATTTATGGACACTGCCAGGCATCCTTAAGCTACGGCCCATGGGCCACATGCAGCTTGCCTAGGACATTTATCTGGCCCACCGGGTATTTTTGCCGCCTCTGCCTGTCCTGCTTAGCAGCCATCTAGTCCAGGGGCCCGCAGTCTGGCCCTCCAACCGTCTGAGGGACCGTGAACAGGCCCCCTGCTTAAAAAGTCTGAGGACCCCTGTGAGCCGTTCTAACATCCTAATGCAATGAGTTCCTGACACGTTTGTGGTGATCATGGCGTAAACTAACTTACTACGCTGCCAGTCATATAAAAGCATCAGTGCATACAATTATATACAGGACATAATACTTGATAAAGATAATAAATGACTATGCTACTGGTTTTCGTATTTACTATACTGTATTTTTATTGCTTTTAAGAGTATGTTGCTTCTACTTAGAAAAAGGAAAGAAATCCATAAAGCAGCCTCAGTCTGGTATTTCAGGAGGTATTCCAGAAGGAGGCATTGCTATCATCAGTGACTGCTCCACGTCTGCTATGGTCCTGACGATCTCCCAGAGAACAAGACCAGGTGGTGGAAGGCATAATCTATGATCCTGACATAGGTGTAGGCTAAGGTATATACTTGTCTCTTATTTTAGTTTTTAACAAAAATGTTTAAAGGTAAGAAAAAAATTTTCCAATAGGAGTCTATAGAATGAGAATATCAAGAAAGAAAATATTTAATTTTATGTGTATGCCTGTACAACGTGCATTGCAAGCTGAGGTCTGTCACAAAAGAGTCAAAAGGTTAAAAATGTAAAATTTGATGAAGTACAAAAGTTACAGTAAGTTTTGATGAATTTATTATTAAAGAAAGAAAAATATAATAACGTTTTATAAATTTAGTGTAGTCGAAGTGTACTGTGTTTGCAAAGTGGATGGTAGTGGACAGTCCCTCTCCATTTTATTCACGCAACCCAGGACAACTTTCTGTCCTGCAGGTCACAATTGTGGTAAGTGCCCCACACGAATCCACCATAAATACCTACCACTGTGTTACAATTGCCTGCAATATTCAGTACTGCTCATTTCTCAGAACACATCTCTGTTAAGCATGACCGACTTTGCTTTTATGATCAAAATGATCTACTACTCACCACGGGAAATGTTGGATCAATTAATAACTAAATCAATGGATGGAGGAGTAGAACAACATTCTTTCGGTTTTCTAATTCTAATCTTATCTTGTTGGTTTGTTTTAAATTTACAAAGTAATGGTGAAAGTAGAGCAATGAAAAATACTTTTTATTTATTTATTATTATTATTTTTTTGAGACAGAGCCTCAAAGTGTGCCCTTGGGTAGAGTGCTGTGGCATCACAGCTCATAGCAACCTCCAACTCCTGGGCTCAAGTGAGCCTCGTATAGCTGGTACCACAGGTGCCCGCCACAATGCCCGGCTATTTTTTGGTTGCAGCCGTCATTGTTGTTTGGCAGGCCTGGGCTGGGGATTCGAACCCGCCACCTTAGTGTATGTGGCTGGCACCTTAGCCTCTTGAGCCACAGTCGCCGAGCTGAAAAATACTTTTTAATAATCTCTTTTTTTCTTACTACCCAGCCCAGGTGTAACCTAGCAGGTTTATTAGCATTCATCAACTAATCTGTAAGATATATACTTTTTTTTTTTTTCCAATTTGGAATTTTAAGACCTGGATTGATTTGAGAGTCTGTCCTTCAATAACTAAAACACCTTCAGTATGTAATTTTTTTTTTCTGAAAGCTTCAATTCCATTATTTATAAGTAAGGGATTAAACTCTTCACTTCATGGCCATTTGGGGGGATTACCTAAAAGCATTCAGGTGAAGAAACTTAACACAAGCTTCACATGCAGGATCATATTCACTGTTTCAGCGTTATATCCTCTAAGTTATTTTCTGTGCCACAAACAATGCTTTTCTAACTCTTTAGATGTATCCCCTGATGTTTGTTTTTCATGCCTATGTGAACAATCTTTAAATCTTAGTTTTTGCTATTTCTTGTACATTTTTTTTATGTTTCTGTCATCCTAGAGACAAGATTATGTAAAGTCACTTACAAAAGATGGCTTCAAATCCGTTTACATTTTAGGCTTTTGTTTTCCTCTGGATAACTCCATCATCTTGGTGATGTGAAAATGGAAAAGACTGTTTCCCTCTGTCCTGTTTGGTATATGTTATTTTTGTGCATAGACATGGGGGAAAAAACAAGTATGTTAGAAAGAGAAAAACAGAGAGCAAGTGCTGGCCACAGAACTATTTGGAGAGTCCTAGTGAATCAGGAAGAATTACAAATTTAAAATAGAATCTCCCCCTGTGTTTTCACTCCTTAGAGAACAGTTCTGTAACAAGCTAACCCGCTCCATGACAACCTTCATATTTATCTATTTCTACCACGTTGGACACACATGACCTATAAACACGAGTTTGTCATAGAAGAAATATCCTGTATCAGAATCTTTTTTAATTTTTCTAAAATTAATCCAGTGGTTAAGAAGTTAATTCATTAAAAAAAAAAGAATGAATTTGCAACCACTCTGAATTTTCTAAGGAGTGAAACAGTAATTTTATACTTTTAAACAAAGCATGATTTTTAGCCTCTAAACTGATGAAATGGATCATAAAACAGTTTCTTCCTAGCAACTGGCTGCATTTCTTCGTACTTAAATGGGCAGTTATTTTTAGGATTCAGGAAAAGGGGTATGTTGTAAAGACAGTTGCTAAAGAATTAACAGTTTGCATGTATGCAATGTAAAGCCAAGGAAGTTTGGAATAAAGGAATTTTTTAATCTTTTATTTTGACAACGTTCCTTTTTTTTTTTTTAAACCATTAGTGATAGATTCTATTACAAATCTATTCCCTAAAATAGCTGGAAAACAAAAGTGAATTTTCACAATTATGAGAATTTTATGTTTTGGTGAAACTATGCTATTCCTACCAGTATTAATAGAAATTGTAATCAGGCAGCAGAATTTCATATTTACATATAAAAATTAAATGTTAACTATGATGGTCATTACAAATGAACTTTTAAACAGACATTTTAGGTATGACACCAATAAAATTTATTTAGGATGTAACAATGTAATCTTAATATAAAATTATTTCTTTATTTCAATCTAGCCCAGTCCAGACTCTGTAATACTTGATTTACAAATTAAAACTTTCTTTGAAAAATGATTCTGCATCTGCATACAGGGAATAGTTAATGATTTTATTCCCTTCTGGTTATTTGCATGTTTTCTGTTGAAATTGTGTTGGCATTTTCATCATACACAATACAACAATGGAACTTGTTTTCATTTTTCTTTCAAAAATAGTTTATGTCTAAGAAATAGGGAATTTATAAAGCTGACTTACACAAAAGTAACATGTTGATTATACATAATGGGGATTATTTTTTAGATATAAAAGGTAATTATGTTGAATTTATTTTTTAACAATATATTTGTAGAGGTCAACTATATTAAGTAAACAGAAATAAAGTCATTTGTTTGCAAATTGATGTACTCAGATGTACTGTAGGGTAAGATCAAGTTTTACTAATATTTTATTTTTAGAATGTGTTTGAGGAAACTACTCCATCAACTATTTGTATATTTTTAAAACTACTTTATTATACATTTTTTATGATAAAGAAGTGCTCTTTAGACACTGGAAAAGGAAAGAGGGTTCCAATTTTAATTAAAGAGTAAATGTTTAGTATTTTAGGCAAAACAATTTTTGGAATGACACTGAAGCTGGGGATAAACTGGGACACTGAATGTGAGTCAGTGATTGTCAAGGTAGGTCTCTAAATTGGAGGAAAACACACAGTGAGGCAACGTGGAGAAACACAGTGATGGCTCCCTACCGCCTAGTAAGGCTTAGTGACTGGAGGCTGAGCTTGCAGGTGATCAAATCCCTATTTCTAGGAATTAGAAATTATGATTTAGAATGAAAACATATATCTTTAAGGCAAATCTGTGCTTATATTTTGTCCCTAAGAAGAATCAGATTTACTGTTTCAGTCAGGTGCAAAAAGCTCATTTACGCCATTAAGATGTTTTTGTTGTTGTTTTTTTCTTTTTTTTTGACATCCAAAAATAAAGGAAAGGATAAAATTCTCTCTGAAGACAAGAATTTCTGCCATCTATCCATGTGTACATGACAAATATTAAACGTGTGTGTGTCTGTAACAATAGGGTTTTTAGTTTTACTACGAAAGTAACTTATCAAAGGCACAAAGAATAATACAATGTAAATTTGAGTTTCTTCTATCGCCCTTAAAAAATAAACATTCCTGGCTTCATATCTTCTGTGTGCCCTTCACTTTTCCCTCATGGGAATGACTAATATTTAAAATTGTGCTTTTTATTCCTATTAAATTTTTAAATCTTTGCTTCATGTATCTCATTTTACTATGTGTAATAAGCATAGTAAGCTATATTATTTGTCTTTTTCACTTTTTTTCTGAAAATTACTTTGTTTTTATTGTTTGGGATTCATTGAGGGCACAAAGAGTTAGGTTACACTGAGTGCATTTGTTAGATAAAGTCCCTCTTAATATTGTGTCCCGCCCCCAAGAGGTGTGACATACAACACTTATCCCCTTCTCTCCTCCCCTCTCCCTGCTCTCTCATTCCCTTGCCCCCTACACTGTATTAGATCATCTACTGCTTTCATATTAGACTTGAGTACATTAGATTCTTGCTTCTCCATTCTTGTGATGCTTTACTAAGAAGAATGAATTCCACCTCCATCCAGGTTAATGCAAAAGATATAAAGTCACCATCTCTTTAATGGCCGAATGGCATTCCAAAATATACGTATACCACAGTTTGTTAATCCACTCCTGGGTTGGTGGGCATTTAGGCTGTTTCCACATTTTGGCAATTGCAAATTGAGCAGTGATAAACACTCTAGTGCAAATATCCTTATGATAAAAGGATTTTTTTTCTTCTGGGTAGATGCCCAGTAATGTGATAGCAGAATCAAATGAGAGGTCTAATTTACTTTTTTGTTCAATGTTATATCTCTGAGATGTATCCACACTAATTTTATAACTGTAAGTTCAGTGCATTTATCTCTGAACAAAAGGAGAGTCTTTTAATGTTTTTAGTTTCGAAAATCTCATTGGTATAAACACATTTTGGTTTTCTCTTCAATTTTTCTGATTTCTTCTGAGAATGATTATCTATTTTCCATTGGCCGTTTCTCTTTCCTCCTCTATTAAAAGTCTGCCCTTCTTTTAGGCCATTAATTAATGGATTGTTTTTTTTTTTCCTTTTAGAAATGAAAGTCCAATAGACTTTATAATACAGACCTTGATCACTATTTGGTTACGTTACCTCTTTACATTTTTTTCATGAGCAAAAGTTTTAATTTAAATGTGATCATGATATAATTATTGAGTCATAGCACTAGGTACATAAAATGAGGAAACTACATCTTACTTTTAGTAGTTTGAACAGGATATTAGGATAAATTCCTAATTACTTTCTGTGGCTGTCAGTATTTATTTGATGGACTAAATATATCAGAGATTATATCATCTAAACAAACTCTGGTCAAACTTTACTCTGAAGTAAAGTTTGTTATACCATAATTTTATGGATATTTTGTAGATGCTCTTTATGAAGTCAAAGAAAATTCTTCCATTTTTAACTTGCAAAAGGCATTGATTAAGAATAGATATTGAATTTTGCTCAAATAATCTTTCTGCATCTGTAAAGATGATTATATTTTTATTTTTAGGCTATCAATATGAAGAATCACACTGACCAATTTCCCAATGTCCTATCAACCTTAAGTACTTGGTTTATAACACATTTAGTCATGATATGTTATCCTATTTACATATTATTGAATTATTGGGAAAATTTAGTTGCAATTTTTTGCATACTGGTTTATGAGGGAACTGTAGTTTTATTTTCTTAAAATATTTTTACCTGGTTTTTGTATCAGGGTAATGCTAGCAACCTTACAGAATAACTTGGGAAATAGTCTTTCCTTTTTCAATTTACTAGAAGCAATTGAATTATTTCTTCTATAGCTGTTTAAGAGAATTCTCCACTAGAGCCAGCTGGGCTTAGAATTTTCTTTGTAAAACAAGTTTTATACTACAAATACAACTTATTTAATAGATATTGGGCTATTCAGTTTACCTTTTCTTCTTGAATGACCTTTGGTAGTTTGTAGCTTTTGAGAAATTTGTTCATTTCATCTAAGCTACTAATTTTATTGGCATAAATTTGTTTATAATGTTCTCTTATTATCTCTTTAATTTTTGTAGAATCTATAGTAGTATCACCTCTCTCATTTCTGATATTTATATTCTGTCTCATTCAAATAAGAGGACAATTTTCCATAAGCATCTCTTATATTGAAATTCCTTTAAAATGAAATTGGATATAATATGTGGCTCAAGGCTCAGGGCTCAATAGTTTGCTGCTGGAATCAAGGCACAGAGTGCAGATTGAACAAGAAATATTGTAGCTTAGAGCGATGATTCAGCAAAAGATTTTTATTTCCAGAAATTTTATTTGCCAGTGAAATTTCTCCCAGGAAAATCAGAGAAACCCATGTTAGAGGGACAAAAATGAGAGTAATAACATCACCAAAATGTTTTGTTAAGAAAAATGGTACTTAGGGGGAGGGGTCACGATGTGAAACTATGAGCAGCCTGCCCAATGCTGCTCTCACAAGAGGATCAAAAGTGGAGAATAAATATCCACTTCTAGATTGGTAGTTGGAGTGAGAATACTGGGAGTCTATGCAGAGGAGGCCTGAGTGAAGTGAAGAAGCTGGAAGTGGGACGACCTAATCAGCAGGCCTGAAGATAATTAGAAAGTGACCACATGTAGGAAAGTGATAGAGGAGAGAATCCCAGGCTCCAAGCTTCCCCTGAGGATATTACAGCCAGAATGGTGTGAGCGCCAGGCCTTCAGACTGGTCCATTGTAACATCCCAAACTCAGGATGCTACTTCTTCCCAGAGGTTAGGTCTGTGACTTCTGTCTCTCCCTTTTCCCTGAGGGATGGGGAAGGAATGAAGAATTCAGGCATTTATGTATGTTCCTTGGGCAGGTGACACGCACCCCTGTGGCCTCAGCTACCACTGCCAGACGCAGCAGAGCAGCAGTGTTAAAGGCTCATAGGATAACTGCCCCTCTGCTTCCTGTCAAGGCTCTAGAGTAGGGCCTAAGCATGTCATCCAAGGCCCATACCTATTTTCACTGAGCAATAGAGGTCCCAGCAGTGAAGAACAGGTGTCCCATATCTGATATCTGTTTTTAAGCTAAGAGAAGAGGCCTCAGATGGGAAGGAACCAGCGTAAAAACTCAAGAAACATAAAAACAAACAAAATAAAATGGGTAGTCTTAGCACCTGCAAAGGATCACAATAGCTCTCCAATAATGAACTCTAACCAAACGAAATTATTGACATGACAGATACGGAATTCAAATTTTAGATGACAAGAAATATGAATGGAATTGAAGAGATGGTGGAATGCCATCTGAAAGAACTAAAAAAAAATCAATTATGAATGAACAATTTACTAAAGAGATGATAACATTAGAAAGGATATAACAGAATTAAAAAAAATGAAAGACTTACTTAGGGAGTTTCAAAATATAGCAGAAATCCTAAACAACCAGCTAGACCCAATAAAGAAAGAAATTCAGAGCTTGAAGACAAGAATTTTTAAATTACTCAGTCTGTAAAAAATACAGATAAAAGAACAAAGAAAAATGAGCAATCACTGTGAAGAATATGAGATTATGCAAATCATGCTAAAGTAGGAATTATAGAGGTCCCTGAGGGAGAAGAAGAAAAGGAATAAGTCTGGAAAACCCACTTGAGAGAACAATAGTGATTTAGATATCCAGATACAAGATGTTCACCAAACACCTGAAAATTTATAATAAATAGGATATCATCAAGACAGTCATCAGCCTGACCCAAGTCAAAGTGAAGGAGAAAATCCTTCATGCTTCAAGATGAAAGCAACAAATTACTTACAGAGGAAAACCTATCAGATATAGCAGACCTGTCAGCAGAGACCTTTCAGAAGGCCCCAGTCAGAAGTGATTAGGGTCCTATTTTAGATTTGTGAAATAGAATAACTTTTAGCTAAGAATTTTTTATTCCTGCAAAACAAAATTTCATATATTAAAGAGAAATAAGGTCTTTCCTACACAAGCACTGAGGGGATTTATAACTGAGGATTTAGAAAATAACACATTTACTTCCCTTCTTCACCTCCTCATGGCCACCTGCCTTCCTGGATCATGGTCCAATTTCTCCAAGTCCAAAGCCAGCAATATCTGAACTTGTCTTTCTCATACTGCCACTTCCCTAGTTTGCCTTTTCTTCCTCTGTTCAACATTTAAGCAACCTTGTAATTATATTGGACTGTAAGGGTAAATAGCTATGCTAAAAGCACAGCGTGATGGCAGCCTCTCCCAGATCTTGTCGACCTAAGAATATCTCTACCCCGGAGAAAAACAACTGGTTCCGCATTCTATTATAATTTACCCATAAACAAACCATTTG
>CAUYQV010033470.1:0-22110 GCA_963574575.1 Galagoides demidoff | reverse complement strand
CCTTGTTCAAACAATCACCGACCCCCACACCCATCTGTTTGTGGTTTTCAGCTTTAAAAGAAGCCTGTAACAGCCGTTCGGGGTCCTTCTTCCCGAGCGGCTGAGGGACCCTGACGCGTCAGCAATAAACTCGCCTCTTGCGTTTGCATCGACCCGAGTCTGGTGACTGTTCCTTGGAGGTGGCTATCGTGGTTGGACCCTGTTTTGGGTCCAACACTTCTAAAATTGTCTGTGTCTTTCAGCTCTCAGCTGTAATTTACTATTGTTATACCAAAGCTCTATTCATGGGGGAGGGTAAATGCCCTATGATATTATAATTATATCTCAGGGGGATTTTTGTTTTTGTTTTGTCTTAGTGAGCTTGAGTTGCTGGGCTATGATCTTCCAAAGTGTTTCCTAATCCTTTTCTGTCCCCTAATATGAGATAAGAAGGCTAGAAGGGCTGGAACTGACCAATTAGCTCTCTTTCAAGCCACATAACACCCTGGTAAAATAGCTTTCCTAGCAGAGCAATCTTCATTGTAGATAATAATCTGGGGAACTTTCAAAATGATCACTTCTTCCTCACTGAGATTTTTCTTCAGACTTCACTATGGGTGGGGTTTCTGGAAGTAAAAAGTATGGAGCCTCCTCTCAGACTGGGCTCCCCTGAGTTTTTAAGTCTGTAGGTAATCCATGTTTAGCCTTTAGCAATTCATTGAAATTACCATAAACAAGTTCATTTTCCTCCCAGTTACTAGGTCCATCCACTTTAGCTTCAAATGAGATGATCTTAGCTGTGATTCTTTGTTTTCACCTTTTTTTTTCCCCTGAGTTTGGGGGTGGTGGCTTGGCTTGTTACTTCAGGTCTCTGAAGGAGCTAAGAAAAGTCATTGTTATTTATTTGATTCAGTTTTTTTTTTTTTTTCTTATTGTGAGTGATGGCTTCTACCCTTTTTATGTGTAATCCCAAGAAATCTTCAGGCAAATGTTTGATAGAGAAAATCTGTTCCAGAAACTGGGACAATCCTTTTAATATAAAAATTGACATTTTCTCAAGTTTTCACTACATTTTTGCCTACCACTGTGATTTCAGTAGCTAATTAAGATGTCACCAATATATTTTTAATAAATCAAAGTTCTAGGTGCTGTGCCTTTTGCACCTTTGAAATAGGAGTCTTAAAAATATTTTGTGATTTACCTTGTTCAGTTGTTAGTTAAACATTGTTGAGGCATTTCCATCTGCTGTGGCAGGTTCTCTCACCAGTTTCATATATTATAGACCCTCAGACATGAATGGGTTCTGAACTAGAACCTTGATGTCTTTTGCACCTTCTGTGTTCTTGTTCTCAGCTTTGAGAAAAATGCTTGTGTGAATGCCTGGTATTTTTAAAAACTAAGCAAAGTGTTACAGACTTCATCTGCGACATTGCTTCTATCTCTATAAGGAGACATTGGAGTACAAAAATTTTTTTAACATTCTCCAAACTATTGCTTAAATCTACCCTGATGATCAACGGGGAGAAGAGCAGTAATTGCTGCATTGTATTTTAATTTATAGAAACAGGCTTGACTTGTGCATACTGAAAAAGGTGTGAATTTCAAAACCATAGATTGCAAAGTCTCCTTGTAGGATAACTTTAGGATTGACATTGAGAGAACACATAAAAAGAGAATACATCACTTTAGTTCTGTTAACTCTCTCTCCTTTATAAGCATTTTTACCCTGTATTATTTCACAGGACAAGAAATAATTACACAAACTCAGCCTTCTTTCCTAAGTATGCATTTATGGATCACATGTTATGTGCCAAGCACTAGGCACAGAGTGTGCCTCTGTGAACTCAAAGAGGTTTTTCATTAGGAAGCATAGTAAATGTTAACTGTCAACTTTCCACAAGGCTACTAGACAAACCTGTTGATTAGACAAAGCTACACTTTTAAACCTACAGCAGGCTCAGTGCCTGTGGCTCAATCGGCTAAGGCGCCAGCCACGTACACCTAAGGTGGCGGGTTCAAATCCCCAGCCCGGGTCTGCCAAACAACAATGATGGCTGCAACCAAAAAAATGGCCGGGCGTTGTGGTGGGCGCCTGTGGTCCCAGCTACTTGGGAGGCGGAGGCAGGAGACTCGCTTGAGCCCAGGAGTTGGAGGTTGCTATGAGCTGTGATGCCATGGCGCTCTACCCCGGGGGATAGCTTGAGGCTCCGTCTCAAAAAAAAAAAAAAAAAAAAAGAATTGCTATTGTAACTTCCCAGTTTTATTATTTCATGTTTTTATTTTCATTTATCTCAAGATATTTTTTAATTTCCTTGTAATTGCTTCTTTGACTCATTTGTTGTTTAGGGGCATATTGTTTAATTATTACGTATTTGTGAATTTTCAAAAATTCTTCTTGCTATTGATTAAAAGTTTCATATAGTTTATGATTGAAAAGATCCTTGATATGAGTTTAATCTTCTCAAATTTGTTAAGATTTGTTTTAAGGACTCACATGTGGTATATGTGAGAATGTTCTATGTGTGCTTGAGAAAACTGTGTTTTCTCACATTGAAATGGAGAATGGAATGTTCTGTATATTTCTGTTAGGTTCAATTGGTCTAAAGTTTAGTTCAAGTCCAGGATTTTCTTACTGATTTTTTTTGTCTGCGTGATCTGTCCACTGAAGTCCTCTACTATTGTTATATTGATGTCTTTCTCTCTCTTTAGATCTGTTAATATTTGTTTTATATATCTAGGTCATTGGAGGTTGGATGTGTGTATTTACAATTATATGTTCTCAATCAGTTGATTTTTATTAATATAAATGAACTTCTTTGTCTCTTTTTACAGTTTTTTACTGAACGTCTACTTTATCTGATATAATATAGATATTCTTGGTTTCTTTTCATTTCAATTTGAATGAACTCTTCCATCCTTTCTTTCTCAATCTGTGTCCTTAAGGTGAAGTGAGTTTTTTCTATCTTTTGTAGGTAGGGTATGGTTGGATTATTTTTTTTTTCTTTTTAATCCATTCAGCCACTATATATTTTTTGGTTGGAGAATTTTCTATAGTGGTATACAATGAGTGTTTTTATATTTTGTGTTTGGTATATATTTTTGCTTTGGAGTCACCATGAGGCTTATATGGAATATTTTGCAGCAGTCTACTTAAAACTTAAAATAACTTAACTTTGCTTGCATAAAACTTCTCTACCTTCTTATTGCCTTCCACAATTTATGTTTTTGATATTAGAATTTGCATTGTGTTATAACATGTATTCTTCAACAGTTTATTTTGGTTATAGTTGCTGTTAATAGTTTTTTCTTTTAACCTCATGTAGATATAAAATTGCTTTACACACTACCATTGCAGATGTAGAATATTCTGAATATGGCTATTTTTACTTATACCTTTGAGAGTTTTATTCTTTCATAAGTTTTATTTTATTAATTAGCAACTTCTGTTTCAGCTTAAAGAATTTGTAGCAATGCTTGTAAGGCAGGCCTACTGGTGTTGAAATCTCTTAGCTCTTGTATGGGAAAGTTTTTATTTCTCTATTATTTCAAAAGGACAGATTTCCTTGCTAAAGTATTCTTAGATGACAGATTTTTTTTTTCTTTCATCGATTTGAATATCTTATTTACCTTCTCTTGATCTGCTAATAAATCCACTGATAGTTATATTGAGACTTCTTTGTAGTGGTCTGTTTCTTCTGCTGGTTGTTCTAAGAATTTTTTTTGTCTTTGATTTTTTTTTTTAATTATTGTGTTCCTTGGTGACAACTTCTTTGAGTTAAGTTTAATTGGAAACTTCCATACTTCCTATATTTAGATGTTGGCATCTCTCTCCAGATTAGGGAGGTTTTCAGCCATTATTTCTTAAAATATGCTCTCTGACCCATTTTCTCTTTCTTTTCCATCTTAAATTTCTAATACTCATAGATTAGGTCTCTTGATACTGTCAAACAATTCCTGTAGGATTTCTTTGTTCTTTTCATTTTTTTTTCTTCATATCTCTCTGATTTGGATAAGTTTAAATGTTTTGTCTTTGAGCTTACCAATTCTTTAGCTTTATTGAGCCTGATATTTAAGCTTTCTGTTGTATTTTTAGTTCAGTAATTGTATTTTTCATTTCTAGAATTTCTTCTTTTTGGGTTCTATTTCTGTATCTTTGTCAACTTCTGCTTATATATGTATGTATTACTTTCTAAATTTTATTCATTTTTTAACTGTATATTCTTGAGGGTCACTGAACATCTTTAGGAGGATTATTCAGACTGCTTTGTAATTTCATATATCTACCTTTGTTGAAGGTCTATTGCTGAAGCTTTGTTAGTTTCTTTTGGAGATGTCATAATTTCCTGAATCTTTGTGTCCTTGCATTAATATCTGCAAATTTGAGGAGATAGCCACATGTTCTAGCATTTATAGGTGTTTTTTGACAGGCATAGGTACATACATCTTCACTATGTAGTCTAGTTTGTGATTGTGGATGGGCCAGTTGTTAATAACCCTAGACAGGCTGAGCTTGCTTTTGAGTTTTCTAGATGGCTGTGGTAGTTGTTTCCCTCTCTGGAAAGAATGGTTGGCAATGGTTTAAGGCTGATGTTTCAGTCTAGCTGCTCATGGGTTCAAGCCAGATAGAAAGCTAGATAGCTTCCCATCACTTCTGGAAGCAACCAGCTTGGATTTTTGGGTGGGAAAGGATGTTAGCTTGTACCTGATTGGGTGTTACTGATAGCAGATACACAGAGCTACCACCAAGATCTGCATGCTGGTTCTGTGGCTTTTTGCTTTATTTTTGTTTGACCCTAGGTGGTCCTGTTGTGCTATTTTACCCTGCTTTCTCCATGAGTGGGCTTCCTAGGAGCATCTCATAATGCTAGGGAAGAGGGATTTCTGCCTCCTATTCTCTTTTCCTTCTGTGGAGACCAGGGTTTCTGGAGGGAATCCTCTCTGTGTAGTGTTGTACAGACTTGGAGGAGTGAGATGGATGACTAGGTTAAAGTGAAACAATTTTCTTACCCTTTCTATGTGGCTTTTATTCTGTTCTATGCACCACACAGGTGACCCAGGATGATTACCCATTTTTGGAGTTGTTACCAAGGTGTTCTTTTGCTGTTGAACTTTCTTTGGATATTAGTTAAACCTGGATCTCTTATTCTACAATCTTCTTTTTCAACAAAATAATTATTTTGTTATGGAATTTAAGAAGATAAGCTTTTATTATATTAAATATTAGATATTTATTTATAAGACCCACCTCTATCTTCTAGGCTTGGCTCCTTGGATAACTCAGTTGTCATGTTATAAACATTTGGTCCTCTCTTAGTTGCTGAGCAATATGTTTCTTTTTCATCAACTTTGCTGCTTGTATCAGTCATTTTAGCCCATGTATTAATATCACTATCACAAGTTAACTTAAAATGGTATTTATTTGTTTGCTTATGAAAGTATGGTGGTAAATGTTTCTTTTTCCTTCATTCCCTTAATCATGCATTCAGCCCACCTCTCTCTCCTTTTTTCAAACACTGACCAAACATAATTTGTTCAGAATGTTTCCCCTACTTTCTTTTTATCCTCTTTCTGCTCTGGTTCTTGTCTCCTATATTGAAAGTATTACCTAGACAATTTGTTTCTTGGTCATTGTCATTGCTCACCTCCAATTTTATTTCTTCAAATCATATCACACATATCTCCCAACACATATGCTAGTAATTCAGCCACTTGACATGTTTACTCCTCAAATTTATACAAAACACATTTAAATTTTCACTTTTCATTTTCATCTGTATTTCATCCTAGTTAGAAAAAGAAAAAAATTACACAAGAGAAGCATCTGCCAGAGCTCAAGTTCTTGTTTCAATTTTATTGTGCTTATTTTTTTAATTTATTTGATGTGAGATAAACTATACCATGGTTTTGTAATACTTAGCTTTTACCATCTTAAACAAAATACCTTAATACTTACCAGTATTTCCTTAATAAATTTATGAATACATAATATATTTGCTAGTGATATTTCTGTATGTTTGAACACATCATATATATGGATGCATGTGTTCACGTATATAACATGTATTTATAACAAGGTTTAGAAGATTGGCAAGCTTAACCATCAATGGGAAATAAGCCCATTTCTTTTTTAGCGCAAAACTACTAAAGAGACAGTTCTGTTTGCCAGTTTCTTTTAGGTGAGTGATCAATTGTTCCTTTGTTTCCAGTTTTAGTGAAATTTCTGCCATGGGCCAGAAATACTCTAAACTTTCCACAATTTACTCTTTGAGTTCTCCCAGATTGTATCCAAGACCTTAGAATTTGCCATATGCACTCAATTTTTCTTTCCTTAAATTGTATCCTCATACTAATTTCTTGGTCTTTACTTCAGCTTCAGAATTCACTCAAATATATTTAAGTAACTACAAATGATGTAGCAGGCAGAGTACGAATAAGGAGACAGGCTGTTTTGGTAGCTAAGCAACAGGACTAGAAGTGATAATTTATAATCTACATTGCTTTGCGACCCTCAGCCACTTTTTGCCTCATTTCTAGTAGGTTTGGGCTGGTGTGCTGATAGTGGGTATTGACATGACTTGTAATAGATAGATAGGCAAAAATTATTTCCTTCTTAAATCATAGAATCCAATTTTCCTCTAAACTTAAGTGAAACTTGCTCAGATTATCTGGATTTTATGTTTAAGGCTCCTTTTGGCCCTGAAAGATATCTAAAAATCACTCTCTGTGTTACTGTTTTTTCCCCTTCAGATGTAGGGTTATCTATTGATTCTATCTGCTATTAACTTCATCACATGAGACCTCAGAAAATTCATTAACCTTTCCAGTTCTTTGGGTTATTATATTTCCTACACAATAAGATACACAGATCAATTGGTTTTCTATATACTTACTTTTATTCATTTCAAAGCACCTCAGTTTCTCTTTTCACAGGTCTACAATTATTTAAAGCCCTGGGTTACTTACTGGCTTCAAGATTAACCTTTGTTCTTCTTTATAAGACACAAAAAGCAGTCTTGCTCACTGAACATAACCTATTAGTAACAATTTGTGTTCAAAGTATCTACTGTACCTTCATCTTGATTGAAAAGTTACCTTTTGAAATGCAGGAACTTGATGAACAAGAATTTTTACCACCTTGGCTAGAAGGGTACAAAAACCTTCTAACAGTGCATATTAGAATTTTCTCCTCAGGAAATCCTTGTATTTTAGCTCACTGTTCCTGTCAAACATGGTAATGTGTCTGTAAATTTCAGTTGACAGAAAACACATCAGTTAATCAGCAACCTTAGAAAGTAAACAAAGCTGAGCCACAGACAAAATTGCTCAGCAGCATGAGTGTTTCTTGAAGGTGGTGGTAGGAAAAGCCTACCAAGATGAGAAGAAAAACTAAAGGTCATTCTTCCTATGCTGGGTAGAACCCTGCCCTCCAGACACTCCCAGAATGCTGTCCATTAAAAACTTACTCATCTCCCCTGGCTGGTAATTAGCGGGTGAGACTATGCATCTTGATACTTCATACTTTGTCCTCAAAAATCCTTTCCATCTTTTCCTCTTTTTTTTTTTTTTTGAAATGTGAAAAAAAAAAAACAACCCCCAAACAAGAACACACATTATAAAACTACATAGAGTGATATAACAAACACCCATGTACGCACATGGATTTTAAAGATGTGTCTGTCTTCACATTTTGCTTTGGAAGCATACACAGATACAGCTGACAGCTTTTGTTCATTTCTCCCAGTATCCATTTTTTTTCCTGTTTCTCTTGCAGAGAGAGCCATTTTATGAACTTAACATGATCTTTCCAGTTAGTTTGAAAAAATTGCTTAAAAGTATATCTTTGAAATAATGTACAATTTTGTTTGTATGTATAGAAATTTACATAAATGATAGTCCCATGTGCTTCATGTAACCATTGTCTCTTTCCATTCTTATTATACTATTGTTGCCCTTTCTTTCCTTTTTTACTTACATAGCCTTTCTCCTCACTTACACATATGTGTGGCTATACTCTTCATTTTTTTGCCTCCTTATCTTTGTCTTATTTTCTTATTTCTAAGACACAGATACATAACCATTTAAACTTTACACAGGAAAGAACAGCATAGTAAGCGTCACCTATCTATCCTCTTGCTGATAGCTCTACACAGAGATAACTTATAGTGATGTGAGCTTTACTACCAAAAAAAAAAAAAAACAGTTAAATCAACACCAGCGAAGGAGAATAAGTAGATGAGCTTGAAGTCTCTAATCTCTTGACCAATTGAAGTGTCTAACAATTGAAAATGACCACTTGTAGGTTATAGATAAGCCTTGTGAAAGTTAAACACAGTTCAACTGAAAGTTGTGAATTCCTCAGTCTTAATTTCCTTCTTTTTCCCTGTAATGGAAGCATCTGGAGCTTCTTACAACTTGTACACAATTATAAGGGGTTTTCCAAAAGTTTGATGACTAGGTTTTAGACTTTCAATAGAGGATAGTAAAATTATTCTCTTTAATATGCATACATCTCCCATGTAATTTTCCAGTTCACCACTGAACTCCCACTTAGATCAAAGAACCATATGTATTGACTCACTGCATTCTTGACCAGTTCTTTCCCTCTCCTAGGTTACCTGATGCTTTTGCTATGGTGCTTCTTTATTATTTGCTCCCACCCTCAATCAAGTACTGACACTCACTTGTATTTCTTTGAATACTTTTGATTTGCCTCTTCTGCTTGTCAGAGAATCTGAAAGCATATTCGTACTCAGGCAAATTTTCAACCTCTTTTGAGGAGCTTAAGTCATATGGCTATCCTATTCTTCATTTTCACAAAACTTTTATAGTGCAAAGGGACGCTAAAGAGAGGAAGGTGAGGTCTTCTTTCTCCTGAATGATTTAATATTCATTAACGTTCCTTCCCATGTAGTTAGTCCTTGACTGAGTCACAATTTAGTCTTGTCTGCCCAAATAGATTTAACATTTTAGGGGAAAGATCATGGCTATATCCAATCAATGTATTTTTATGAAGCAGGTCATATCAAGAAACTCTTTATGCTCCAGGTATAGTGAACTTTTTCTACTTTCTCAAAATGAATATAATATGAATGTATCATAGGCCCTTGAATGCTTATCTTCGCCTGGGACATTCCCCATAAAACCTTTCCTTACTCTGACTTTTGTCCCAGTCTACTCCAAATGTTTATCTAGATAATGAATCCTCATATATGATATCTCCAAAAAATTTCCCTTGGTATTCCAAGTCAGAGAGAAATCTCCTCATTCCTTACCGCACTACCTTTACTGCTGACTTTTGTATCCCTCCCCAATCAGATTGCAAGTTTTATGTCTGTCATTTTCAGGTCACACTTCAGATGACAGACACAAAATCTAAACTGAGTAAAAAGTCCTCAAATGAGCAGTTTTAGATTTAAGGAATTCTTTTTAAAACTTTTTTTTGAGACAGAGTTTTACTATGTTGCCGCAACCTTAAACTCTTGGTCTCAAGCGGTTCTCTTGCCTCAGCCTCCCTTGTAGCTGAGACCACAGGCGCCTGCTACAACACCTGGCTATTTTTTTTTTTTTTTGCAGTTTTTGGCTGGGGCTGGGTTTGAACCCACCATCTCCGGCATATGGGGACAGTGCCCTACTCCTTTGAGCCACAGGTGCTGCCCCCAGCTATTTTTTTGTGTAGTTGTCATTGTTGTTTAGCAGTCCCCAGCCAGGTCCAACACACCAGCTCCAATGTATGTGGCCGGCACCCTAACCATTGAGCAGTGGGCGCTGAGCCATGGAAATTCTTATTTTACTTTGTCCAACAGCCTTGTAATTAACTTTTCCTGCCTCACCCTTTGTTTTTTTCTAGTTTTCTTCAGCAAATTCCAGAGGAAGGAAAGTTGTTTTGTTCTTAATTTGTGTGCACAAGATTAACCTGGATAAATTAATCCAGTACATATATGCCTGGTTCAAGACTTTGGAGGAAAACATTATTACACATTATTAGCTGCCTTGGTTTGCCTATAAAACCTTAATTTAATGAGTCTGAATCTTACCGTGATAAAAAAAAAAAACCCTTATCTTGAGCATGAAGCTCATTAAGTACAATCAACATGTCAGCTAAAGAAAACTCAGATAATGTTCCTGGTAACACATACATTAACATCTCCTATGTATAATGTATAGCATTTTTATCTTACGATTTTACATGGGTTTACCAACCCTAATTAACCAGTAAAAATAAGGCCCACTGTGCAAAAAGTAAAGAGATGCCATCAGTAGCTCCTTTTATTATTGTAAAACCCCATAGATTCATCAGTGAGAAAGTACATATTAAAAGTTCTGTTAAGTCAAAATATTTCTTTATCCAGGAAACTTTCTTGTCCTTTTGTAATCATTCCTACATAGACTGCACATTCCTCTGTAGACCTTTTGAAAACTTTTGAAACTTTAACCCTTGTATGTGTAGCCAAATCAGATATAGGCATTAACTAATTATTTTTCCCTGTCCCTTTCTGTATGGTCCTTTGTCTGTGAGAGGAAAAAAAAATCTGGTAATTCATGTTAAATTAGTAAAGAAAAAATGGCCCTGAAATACACCAAATGGCAGTTCATTGACTCATCACATTTACACTTACATTATAGCTTATATTAATGTAAATTCAAGCTGCTAAAAATTACTCCCACAAGCAGCTGTGTAAAGTCCCATTTTTCTCCCACACTTTTTTTTTGGTAATAACTGAAATGTTAGAGTAATTTCTTCAGATAGTTGTAGAAGAAAAAAAAAAAAAGATCATGTGCCAGTTTCCAAATAAGGAAACTTGACTTCAGTGCTGTCCCTATTCCTGAAAAAATATTCCAGAGAGCTAAGGTTCCCCTTGCTTGAGAAGCCCATTCCTTTCCAATACTAAGGAATGGCTGCTGGTAGATTCTTGTCCTTATGCGGAATAGGCTCTGTGTGGTGTATCATGGCACAAAAGTTGGTTCTAGAATCAGACAATCTTTATTGCTGCCTTCCAGCTGTATTACTTTTATGATTTATTTATCACTTATTCTTACTTCCCAGGTTTGCTCTGAAGGTCAAATTAGATAATATAAATTAGGTGCCTATATCCTGTCTAGCATATGATACTACTCAATAAATATTAGTTCCTTCCTTTCTTCTCTGTGCCTTTGCACATTCTCTTTGGCTCTTGACATATTCTCTCCTGTCTTCTGACCTTCAAGGAGAAGTACTTAAAGCACTTATATGGAGAATTTCTTTGATTCCAGTCTACATGGATTGGTATCCTATTTTACGATGCTTTTATTTTTAATCAGGTCACCAATGCGTTACTGCATTTTTCTAGTTATATGTATAAATCCTGAATATTCAACAAAAGTGTCTGTAGACTTGTGATATTTTATTTTGATGTAGCTGCTATAGTACTCAACTTTACATGTAGGTAACCTATGAACTCCATGAACTCTGTAATTGACTATTATTTATTATCTATTGACCATCCAAATATATAAGATGTCCAAAAGGTTAACCTTTAATGAGACAAACACAGTGACTTACCCACTCTAGGGTTTCTGGCTTCTAGTGACTCTGGATAACTAAGCACTCATTGTACAGTTTCTGATTATATTCTTAAGTATTTAGATGGTGGATTTAATTTTGGTGGTATAAGAAACAAGATTTAGAAAAATTAACCAATAACATTTCTGTGAAGACAAAGTAGAGACAGTTTTTTAAGAGCTCCTAAAGATATAAGATTAAGACTTAAATGTAGCCATATCTTTGTATTTATAGGTGCATGGAAAAGTTTACAGCAAAAAATGGTTGCAGATTATGAAGTACCTGAAATACCCTCATACTTATGAAAATTTATTTCTTTCAATTAGCTAGTATTGCTCTAGAGAAATTATTTTCCATCATTAAATGTATAAATCCTTGCTGTGCCTCAGTCCAGAGCAAATTACATAGCATTGCCCATTCAAGAAGCAACTCTTAGTACTTGTAATTCAAAGGTATAATTCTGTGATTTTTTTTTCCTTTTAATGCTAATGTGACTATACATTAAAGTTGGTTAAGGATAGCATTGGTATATGCCTGCTGTCCTGATGTTATTACTAATCACACTCACTTTCACTGTTAAAAATAACTTACTTTGGGCAATAATTTTTTCCTTACCCTTTTTTGAATTCTAATTGTAGTTCTGTGTTCATAGAGTCTTGTATTCTTGTGCCCTTCTCCCCAGATTATTATTTAGGTGGGATCTCAACCCAAGCTAGTGAAATGGTTCCTGTTTATTGAAAGGTGTTCATGAAAAAGATATTTTGCAGTCCTAACCCCTGGTACCTGTGAATGTGACTTTACTTGGAAATAGCGTCTTTGCAGATGTAATCAAGCTAAGAAAAGGCCATCTTGGATTAGAGTAGTCTCCATATTCAATGACTAGTGTCCTTATAAGACAAGAAGGATTTGAAGACACAGAGAAGAGACCGAGGGAGGAAGGCGATGTGAAGACTTGGGCAGAGGAACACAAGGCAAGGAACACAAAGAATTGCTAGCAACCACCAGAAGCTAGAAGAAGCAAGGAAAAATTCTTCCCTAGAGCCATCAGAGAAAGCATGAAAACATCCTAATTTTACACCTGTAGTCTTTAAAACTCTGAGAGAATAAATTTCTATTGTTTTAAGCCATTCAGTTCATTGTAATGTTAGAGCAACTCTAGAAAAATAATTCATGTCCTCAATTCTCCTGTTCTAGAAGATGACTGGGGATCACAAAGTGAAATTTGTATTACTCTACATACCCACGTCTTAAGTTGGAGTGTCCTAAATATATACAGTTGGTCTTTGAATAACACAGTTTGAACTGTATGAATGTGAATTTTTCCCAATAAATACACTGGAATAAATATTCTCAGTAAATATTTTAGCATTGTGATAATCTGAAAAAACTTACAAGAAAGACACACAGCCTAAAAATATTGAAAAATTAACAAAAAATCAAACATTTACTGAAGATATAAAACATACGTAGATACTAGTCTACTTTATCATTTACTATCATAATATACAGGGCAGCCATAAAGTTCGTATTCAATTTAAAGTAGTGTGCACATGAACTTTATGGTCATCGGTATATATAAATTTATAATAAAAAGTTAAGATCTATCAAAATTTATGCATGCAAATACAGACTTATATGGCCCCATTCACAGTCAAGAGAAATATAAAGATGTAGCATTAAATTATAATTGTAGCAGAATAACTGTAGTAATGCTGTACTATTGTAATTATTTCCTAACTGCTTTCTGTTGCTATCACAGTGAGCTCAAGAGTTTTGACTATTTGCTTAAAACATCATTTGATGGTAATCATCTTTGTGTGAGTGGTTCCTCTCCAGTAAATTGTGTATCTCAGTGAAAAGTGATTTCTCATGGTTTGGGGGTGTTTTTCATATTTAGTATGCTACCACAAACCTTGAATAACACTGTGGGACTCATATAAAATGCCAGTAGTAGTGATGGAAGTGCCCCTAAGAGACACAAAAATCATGACATTACAAGAAGTTGAATTGCTGGATGAGTACCATTGTTGAGGTCTGCAGTTGCAGATGCCTACCATTTCAAATAGAAGATTCATCTTGAAAACAAGTGATGTAAACTTGCCATATCAATAAATACAGTACAATATGTACATATCAGTACATATCAATAAATACAGTAATGTGTTTTCTTTCCTTTTTAAAATTTCATTTCATTTATTTTTAAATTTCAAATTAATGTGAGGATACAAACAACTGAATCATAATATTTGAATTGGTTATGTAAAGCCCCTCTTGTAGTTATGTCCCACACCCAAAAGGTGTGCCATATACTCCTACAATGGTGCCCATTCAATGGGAGCACTCCAAACCCCCAACTTGAATTGACATGAGGTTTTCTCCTATGTGGGCATGAATTAGATCGTTTACTGGCTTCATATTAGTATTGAGCACATCGTATATTTGCTTTTCCATTCTTGTGATACTTTACTGAGAAGAATATGTTTTAACTCTATCCAGGTTAATACAAAAGATGTGAAGTCACCATCCTTTTTGTGGCTGAATAGTCTTCCATGGTATGCATATGCCACAGTTTGTTAATCCATTCCTGAATTGATGGCATTTAGGTTGTTTTCATGTCTTGGCAATTGTAAATTGAGCTCCAGTAAACAATCTGGTGTATATGTCCTCAGGATAAAATGAGGACATTTTTTTTCTTTCTGGTTTATGTCTAGTAGTAGAACTACAGGGTCAAATGGGAGATCTAATTTGTGTTCTTTGAGGATTCTCCATAATTCTTTCCAAAGAGGTTGTATTAGTTTTCAGTCCCACAGTATAGAAGTGTTCCTCTCTCTTCACATCTGCACCATCATTTACAACTCTGGGATTTTGTGATGTTGGCTAATCTTCTGGGGGTAGGTGATATCTGGGGTGGTTTTGATTTGTAGTTCTGTGATGATTAGGGATGATGAGCATTTTTTCATGTTTGTTAGTCTTTCTTCTACCTTCCTCAGAGAAGTTCTGTTCATGTCCCTTGCCCAGTAATAGGTGGAACTGTTAGCTCTTTTGTTGTTGTTATTGATTAAGTTCTTTATAGATCCTACTTAGTAGGCCTTTGTCAGATTCATAATATGCAAATATCTTTTCCCATTCTGAAGGTTGTCTATTTGCTTTGACTGTTGTGTCTTTAGTTGTGCAGAAAGTTTTCAGCTTAAGTAAGTCTCATTTGTTAATTTTTGTTGTTATTTGCTCACTTTTTAAAGAGATGGTTTGTTTTTCTTCTGCTGAGTTGTTTGAGTTCCTAATCTGGACATTTCTCCTTTGTTGTGCACATAGCTTTTGAATATTTTCTCCCATTTTGTGCATTGGCTGTTTACTTTTTTGTCTGGTTCTTTTGCTATGCAGAAGTTCTTTAGTTAAGTCCCAGTGTATGTGTTTGTCTGCTTTGTTGAAGAACAGTTGATTGTGGAAGCATGGTTTTATTTCTGGGATCTTTATTCTGTTCCACTGATCTCTATGTCTACCTTCATACCTATACCATGCTGTTGTGGTTATTATAGCTTTGTAGTATAATTTGATGTCAGGTAATGTGATGCTTCCAACTTTTTTCTTAGGATTGCTGTAGCTATTCATGCTCTTCTTTGGATCCATGTGAATTTAGAATTTTTTAAAAATTCTATGGAAAACGGTGTTATACTTTGATAGGAGTTGCATTGAATCTATAGATTTCTTTGGGCTATATGACCATTTTTACAATATTGATTCTTCTAATTAATGAACTTGGGATATCTTTCCATTTGCTTATGTTGTGTATGATTTTTTTTTCATCAATGATTTGTAGTTCTCCACCACCTTGGTTAAATTCATTTCTGGGTTTTTGTTTTTGTTTTTCTTTTCTTTGCTATTCTTGATTTATATGTTTCTCAGCTTTGTGGTTGTTAGTATATGTTATCTTTTTTTGTTGTTGATTAATTTTAGTTCTCTATGGATCCTAGTTATCAAGCCTTTGTCAGATTGGTAATATGCAAATATCTTTTCCCATTTTGAAGGTTGTCTATTTGATTTGACTGTTGCGTTTAGTTGTACAGAAACTTTTTTTTTTTTTGAGATAGAGTCTCATTATGTTGCCCTCAGTAGAGTGCTGTGGTGTAACAGCTCACAGCAACCTCAAACTCTTGGGCTTAAGTGATTCTCTTACCTCAGCCTCCCAAGTGAGTGGGACTACAGGCACCTGCCACAACGCCTGGCTATTTTTTGGTTGCAGTTGTCATTGTTCTTTGGCAGGCCCTGGCCAGATTCAAATCCACCAGCCCCAGTGTATGTGGCCAGTGCCCTAGCTGCTGAGCTATAAGCACTGAGCCTGTATAAAACTTTTCAGTTTAATTAAGTGCCATTTGTTAATTTTTGTTGTTGTTGCTATTGCCACAGAAGTCTTCGTCATAAAATCTTTCCCCAGATCCACATCTTCAAGAGTTTCCCTTTAGTTTTTTCTAGAATTTTTATCATTCCCTACCTTAGATTTAAATCTTTTATCCATCTTGGATCAATTTTTGTAAGTGGTGAAAGGTATGGGTCAAGTTTCAGTCTTTTACATGTGATTATCCAGTTGTCCAAGCACTATTTATTGAATAGGGATTCTCTCCCCCAGTGTATGCTTTTATTTGGTTTATCAATGATCAGATGGGTATAAGAGACTGGTTTCATCTCTTGGTTTTCTATGCAATTTCAAATGTCTATGTCTCAATTTTTGTCCCAATACCATGCTGTTTTGGTTACTGTGGACTTGTAATATATCCTGGAGGGTGATGCCTCCAGCTTTATTTTTATTACTATGTTCATGTTCCTCATGAAATGAAGAATTATTTTTTCCAGTTATTCAACGTATAATGTTGGTATTTTAATGGGGATTGTATTGAATCTGTAGATTGCTTTGTGAAGTGTAGACATTTTAACAATGTTGATTCTTCCCAGCCAAGAGCATAGTATGCTCTTCCATTTGTTAATGTCTTCTACTATTTCTTTTCTTAGGGTTTCAAAATTTTCTTTGTAGAGGCCTATCACCTCTTTTGTTAGGTATATTGGTCCTAGGTATTTCATTTCCTTTGAAGCTATTGTAAAGGGAATTATGTCTGTGGTTAGTTTCTCAACTTGGCTGTTATTTGAATATATAAAGGCTACTTATTTGTGGACATTGATTTTGTACCCTGAGACATTACTGTATTTCTTGATCACTTCTAGGAATCTTGTGGTTGAATTTCTGGGGTTCTCTAAGTATAAGATCATATCATCAGCAAAGAGCAAGAATTTGACTTCCTATGCCCCCAGTTGGATGCTCTTTATAGCCTTTTCTTGTCTGATTACATTGGTTAGAACTTTCAGCACTAGGTTGAATACTAATGGCAATAGAGGACAGCCTTGTCTGGTTCCAGTTCTATGTGGAAAAGCTTTCAGTTTTACTCCATTCAGTATGATATTAGCTGTGGGTTTGTAATAGATGGCTTCTGTCAGTTTAAGAAATGTACCACCTATGCTTATATTCTTAAGTTTTTTTGTTGTTGTTGTTTGTTTTTTAAGAAAAGGATGCTGGATTTTATCAAATGCTTTTTCTGCATCTGTTAAGAGAATCATACAGTCTTTGTTTTTGCTTCTGTTGATATGGTGAACTACATTTCTGGATTTGTGTATGTCAAACCAGCCTTGCATCCCTGAGATGAAGCCTACATGATTGTGATGTTTAATTTTTTGATGTATAGCTATAATCTATAAGATAAGATTTTGTTGAATATTTTTGCATCTGTTAGTAAAATCGGCCTGTAGTTCTCCTTTTTAATTGGATCTTTTCCTGGTTTTGGTATCAGGGTGATGTTTGCTTCATAGAATATGTTGGGGAAGATTCCTTCCTTCTCAGTGTTTTGGAATAGTTTCTGCAGTATGGGTATAAGCCATTCTATGAAGGGTTGATGGCATTCTGGTGTGAAACCATCTGTTCCAGGGCATTTTTTTTGTTGGAATTTTTTTTTTATCATTTCTGCAATCTCAGTGCTTGATTTTGGCCTCTTCAAGAGATTTCTTCTTGATTAAGTCTAAGGAAAGGATGTGATTTGAGGTACTGGTACATTTCTTCCACATTGTCAAATTTCTGGGCTTAGAGTTTTTTGTAGTAGTCAGAGATAATTTCTTGTATCTCTGTGATACCTGTTGTTATTTCCCCTTTTTAATTTCTGATTGATATAATAGGGATTTTATTAGAGATTTTACTTTTTCTAATTACTGTGGCTGTTTAATGTAGCCAATGGTTTATAGATTTTTATTTATTTTTTTGAAGGACCAATTTTTTGTTTCATTGATTTTTCCAAGTGATTCTTTTGTTTTCAATTTCATTACTTTTTGACTTAATTTTGGCTATTTCTTTTCTTCTGCTTAAGTTTGGGATTAGAGCGTTCTTTTTTTTAGATTTTCTTAAGATGATTCATTATCTTGATAATGTGTTTTCTTTCTGTTTTATTGGAAGTAGGCATCTAATGTGATAAATTCCCTCTTAAAATTGCCTTTGCAGTATCCTACAGTTTTTGGTTAACTCGTAGCTTCATTGTTGTTATATTTGAGGAATTTAACAGTTCCTTCCTTTATCTCTTCCTTGACCCAATTGTATTCAGCATAAGGTTGTTTAAGTTCCATAGCTTTGTGTGGGGATGACAGTTTTTGTTGGAGTTCCACCGTTATTGTCTTGTTGTTGAGAAGATATAAAATATTATTTCAATTCTTTAATTTTGTTGAGTTTTAATTTGTATCCTAGGATATGGTCTATTTTGGAGTGTATTGCATGGGCTGATGAGAAGAATATATATTCCTTAGCTTTGGGATGGGTGTTCTGAATATGTCTATTAAGACCATTTGTTCTAGGGTTACATTTATGTTCCTTGTATCTTGTTTAGTTTCTGTTCAAGGGTCAGCTGTACTTCAAATGAGGTGAAAATTCATCCTTAGTTTTGGCTATGTGAGAAACTCTCCTAGATTTAATTTTGCATTAACAGAGACCATATTTTAGGTCAGACCATCCCAAACATACTCTAAATTTGGTGAAAATCTTTATAGCTTGTCTCACTTAGTATGGCAAACACAGGTAAGCTGAGAAGTTGTCAGAAACTCTTTTAATGTTTATACACATGGATAAGTGTGGAAACAGATTTATCTATAATTTTTTTAAACAAAGTGTCTATCTAGTTATTAGTTTTTAAGAAGTAATTTCTATATCTTATCTGGGTGAGGGGCACTTATGTGTATAAATTTCACTTAATCTGTACAAAAACAAAAATGTAAACAAAACATGTGTACTCTTAATATTCTTAAATAAAAACCAAAAATTTTTTAAAACTTATGACTGTATTAATATAGATGTAGCTGTAGATATAGATAACTATTTTATTCTATATACCTATATTATGTCTATATCTCTAGCTATTCATATATGGTATTTTTCAAACAGTTTTTGTTTTTGACATGCATATTGATCAGCTAGATGGATCAATATTTATAGGTAGATATAGATATATAGATGTAAAAGTCATTTACATACCCAGGATACACTATGAATTAAAACCAACTTTCTACATGCTTTACTAAGGTGCTGTTAGGATTTAGGGAAACATTCAAGGCCTGATGGCACTAATGGCAGAGAGATCAGGAAGGGGTGGATGCTGCTAAAGCCCTGCTGGGGAATGAGGAATGAGCCATCTGGATCTCCAGCTGAGGCCAATTGGATCCAGACAAGAGCTGCCCAGTGGGGATGGTCTGTATCTGGATGAAGGCCACTCTTTCCTAAGGAAGTGGGCTGGCTCCAGAGAAGACAGAAAAAGATGGTCTTCTCAGGAGAAGGAACTTGGAAGACAAGTTCTCTCAGAGGTCACAATAGGGACAGACATGTTATAATTATTAACACTGACTGAAGGCCAACAAGATGATGAGGACTGTTGAGAACATAGAAGCATTCTTGATTTCTGTCCAGGGAATCATTTATTCTGGTAGAGAGGTCATTCTTTGGTGCTCTTGCCCCTTAAATTTTTGCTATGCAAAGGAGTTTTTTTATTTGAACCAAGGAGACCAAACATTTTATTTTATCAACTTCATCCCAGATGTTAGGTTTCCACTGAAAATGTCTTTCTTCTGGTACTACTGTTATTATTTCTTTACTCTTATTACTTTGGCATCAACCCTAAAAGAAAAGAAATTTTTCCTGAGTCATTTACATTTCTTCTAGTAGTGTCTACTAGATGCAGTTAGTCCCCCAGTTACAAACATCCAACTTAATGTACAATTTGCACCTATGAATGGAGGCTATTTCAGATGATTGAAAGGTGTACCTGCCTGTTCCAGCTTATATACAAATTCAACTTCAGAACAAACCTATGGAAACATCTAATTTGTAACCCAGAGACTGCCCATACTGGTTTAGTAAAATTATAGCTTTACTTTCATAGATTAACTAGTTAGTAGATTTGTGTAAGCACCATATTAATTCTAGAGCTGGCTAAAGGAAATCTCGTTATGTACTGTAATTCATTTATTGGGTTTGCTATGGTTTGATCATGTCCCCCAGAAAGGATGTGTTAGAAACTTAATCACCAGTGAAGTGAAACAGTGTTGGAAGGTGGGGCCTAATGGGAAGTCCTAAAATCATGAGGGCCCTACCATAGGAACTGATTTATGCCAGTTATAAAAGAGCTATAAAAGGGCTTGAGGCTGCAACTTCCCATTCTTGCTTTCTTACTGTGCAATGCATTCTGTCATGTTATGATACAGCAAGAAGATCCTCCCACATGTGGCATTTTGATCTTAGACTTCTCAGTCTCCAGAACTACAAAAAATAAACCTCTGCTCTCTATAAATTATCATTCTATGGTATTTTTTTCAAAGCTGCCCCAAAGAAACTGAGATAGGGTATAAAATGAGATCTTGGTGAAATTTTGTCTAAATAAGTGATTTTTAGTGGCATGTTTTTTCTTCTAGTTTTATTGAAGTATAATTAACAAATAAAAATATATACATTGTATATATAAATTTCTTAATGTATATATGTACAAAGTATATATGTACATTGTATACACACATTTATTAATATATACTTTGTATATATACAAAGAAATGCTTTGTATATATACATTGAGAAATGATTACTATAATAAAATTAATTGTATATACATCACCATACGTGTGTGTGTGTGTGGGGTGAGTACAATTAAGGTCTAGTCGGCTGGGTGTGGTGGCTCACGCCTGTAATCCTAGCACCCTGGGAGGCAGAGGTGGGTGGATTGCTTGAGCTTATAAGTTCGAGACCAGTCTGAGCAAGAGCAAAACCCCATCTCTAAAAAATAGTTGGGCGTTGTGGGAGGCCCCTGTAGTCGCAGATACTTGGGAGGCTGAGGCAAGAGGATCACTTGAGCCCAAGAGTTTGAGATTACTGGGAGCTATGATGCCATGGCACCCTATCGGGGGCAACAAAGTGAGACTCTGTCTCAAAAAAATAAAAGAAATAAAAAAGATCTCTTTTTAACAAATTTCAAGTGAGTAATACAAATTTCAAGTGAGTAATAATAAATTATTAACTATAGTCAGCATATTGTACATTACAACTCTAGAACTTGTCCTCTAACTGAAGGCCTGTACTCTTTGACCAACAGCTCCTGATTGCCTTCATCCCCCAGTTCCTGGCAATCACTTTTCTATGCCTCTATAATTTGAATTTATTGAGACTCCACATAGAAGTGAGATAAAACAGTATTTGTCTTTCTGTGTCTTGTTTATTTCACTTAGCACAGTAAATTTCACATTTATCTGTGTTGTTGCAAATAGTGTGATTTCCTTCTTTTTTATGAATAAATGTTGTGTATCTAATGTGCAATATACACATTATATGTTATATATAAAAACAAATTTTCTTTATCCATTCATTCATCAGTTGATACTTAGGTTATTTCCACATCTTGGCTAATATGAATAATACAGCTGTGAACATGGGGGCGCAGATATATCCTCAAGATACTGATTTTGTTTTCTAGGATATATACCAAGAATTAATATTTTTAGATGGTGTAGTGGTTCTATATTTAATTTTTTTGAGGAACTTTCATATAGCTGTACATTTCCACTAACAGTGCATAAGGATTTCCTTTTTCCACACCCTCAACTCTTATTTGTAATAGTTATCCTAAAATGTGTGAGTTGATATCTTATTCTGGCTTTTGTTAAATATGTAATTTTTTAAAGTCCGTGTTAGATCAAGGGAATTCAAGGTGATTTCTATGTTTATTGAGTTGACCTGTTCTAGTGCATAATGACTCTTTGGTATTAACCACTTCTCTGCACATTGGTATCATGAAAAGCATTGTACCATGAGTACCATGTCAAATGATTCAAAGAAAAAGTCATGCCAGGGAATTTTTGTTCATTAACTATCCTCATCAATTTTGTTTATTTATTTTTTATTAATTGATAGCTGTATACATTAATGCAAACGTGGGGTACATTGTACTGTTTTCATATACAATTTGAAATACTTTCATCAAGCTGGTTAACATAAATTTCATGTCATTTGCTTAGTCATTGTATCAAAACATTTA